>JARHVA010006511.1:515000-562500 GCA_037957365.1 Torreya grandis | reverse complement strand
AGGGTCCAATCTCCCTCCAGTGACAAGCATAGATACAGGGGCCGATTCCCTTCTTGTGACATAAATTGAGATAGGGGTTATCATATAAAGCATTCAAGATGTCCTTAAGCAATAGATCAATATTCTTATTTGAAAGAGATATCTCGATTTCATGAGTAACTTGGTAAAATATCCAGATCTCGTGAGAGAGAGCTAAAGTGCATTAGGAGCAGTTAGGATCATAGTGAATGGGCTAGATGAGCAAATTCAAGGTATATCTCAAAATCTGGTTGCATTGATGACTATTATGATAAATACCATAGATATTCATATCTCTATTAAAGACAATCAGATAGAGACAAATAGAGAGATATGACACAGGAAAGGGACCTTATTTTAAAGCATCAAAATTAAACACAAGATTTTAAAGAAGATAAAGAGATGATCAGGTGGGTGAAATGCACTTTGATTCATTTTATGTTCTATGTGTAATCATTATATTAGATTTTGCTTTTCTCATTGGATTGAATCTTAATATATATATATTTTTTAGAGTAGAACCAAGGGAATACTATGAAAGAATGGTTTTGCAATTTTCAGAGCAAGAAAAGGATGATGTTGAAAAAATCAAAGAGGAAAGCATGAAGAGGAGATAGGAAATAGTAGAAAAGTATATACAACATAAACACCAGCTGGAGAAAAGGTATTTAACTATATTTTCTTGGTGAACTTGTCTTTATTTATTCAAGGAAAAGAATATTACAGCAAACTTTGAATAGTTTTACATAGTAAATAACTATAATTCAAGTTTTCATTTTACAACAGATGTTCTTAGATCTAGTGTAGATAATATAAAAGAGATAGAAAGAGTTGTAGTGGAGATTTCAACCAGGCAGTTAGAGTAGATCACCAGACAAGATGATCATGGATAGGATGGGAGTGAGATTTTTATACCTGATCCAAAATTTTATTTTAGGAAAGATCCTCTACAAAATGGGCTACTATAGAGAACATTGAGTATCGGTGGTCTGGGTGAAGGTTCTCCAATTTGAGTATGCATTAATGTATTTGATTGTCTTGTGACTATATATAAAGATATTGTTTGTGGAAATGACTATCTTTTTGTTTGAAATCACATTGTCAGAGCTATTAATTTTAGGTCTATCCTTTTGGTTTATTGTTAACATGTTGTTTTTGTGTACATGTTGCATTTTTTTGGTTTTCTATGAGCATGCAATTTATGTTTTGCTAATTTGAAAATCATACTTGTTTATCGTCTCAGAGTGAGGTGATAGCAGACATGTTTAGTGATGACATATTTGAAGACTCACCTGAAAAAAATTGTAAACCAATGAGATCACTTTTATTACACTTGATTGTTTAATATTAGATTTCTAAATGTTATTTATGCACACACGTAAAATATATCTTAATGAATAAAATACCAATTGTATGCACACTGCATTGCATACGAATGTCAATTTTGGATGCTGCATTTATTAATATAAGATAATATAAATTTCATCTCCTTTAGGCAAAAATTGCATAGATATTGATAATATTAATCTTATGTACTAGTTTGTTAAGAGTAGAGGAGATGGGACTTACCCGTTGGTACAAGTGGACTTCATGACAACAGGGATGATGTAGAAGTATATTATAGTGAGTTCATTTCATTAGAGTAAAATTTCAACTTTTAGTTTAAATATATGCATTTTGTATGTAATTTAAATCAATGATCCTTCTGTCTTAAATGTGGTTTTGGATAATTTGCTTGGTGTCAATGCTGAATGTTAGAGATAGATTACAAATAAAAAAATAAAAAAATAAAATACAGAAATCAAGAAAGATACAGATCACTACAGCAATCAGAAGGAATTTGCAATCTTGTTATTTCTCTGTCTAAAGACTATGCACTAGGCTACATAAATAGAGTTTCTTGCAAAATCTAACTGAAAGTAAACTGCATGCAAATTAAGACAAAACTAATCTTTAACTAATCTAAAACTAACGTAAACTTCTACTACATGCAAACTGAGTGAGGAGTAAGACTGTTGTTTAACTGCAGATGAGCTAAGACCAAAAATATCAATCATGCAAACTGCATGCATGAAAATTGTGTGGAAGAGAGGGAGGTGGAACTGGTAGTTTTGGAGAAATTCACTCTAGTTGACTTTAGTTTATAACACTCCCCCTTAATTTCTACCAATAACTACTTCAACATTTACAATGCCTAAATTTTGTCTTAGATAATCAAAGGTCTCCTTTGCTAATGCCCTTGTGAATGTATCTACCAATTGGTCTTCAGATATGTAAAACTCCAAATGGATTTCTCCATTGTTTACTAACTCTCTGATAAAATGAAATCTTGTATCAATGTGCTTGCTCCTCTTATGAAAAACATGATTTTTTGATAATGTAATTGAAGATTTGTTATCACAAAATATTGGTGTTGACTCCTTCTATGCTTGTAATAAATCTGTCAATATTGTCCTCATCGAAGTTGCTTGACATGCTGTTGATGTGGCTACTACATACCCTGCTTTAGCTGATGAAAGTGTCACTATAGGTTGGTTTTTGGATAGCCATGTGACCACACCTATTCCTAAAAGAAAGGCATGTCCAAAATTACTCTTCCTATCATCATGCTACCTGAAAAATCACTATCAGTATAACCAATCAAACAAAAATCATTAGTTTTAGAATATAAAATTCCATATTCTATTGTTCCTACCACATATCTCAATATCCTCTTTCCAACTTCCCAATGTGAGTCTTTCGGTAACTCCATGAATCTAGATATTAAACTGACCCCATAAATGATATCTGGTCTTGTAGCTGTAAGATACATCAAACAACCAACTAATCTTTTGAATGTTGTAGAATCAACATTAGACCTTTTGTCTTCTTTGTTTTTTTTGGTCCCTGTAGCAACTAGTGTAGGTGCTGGTTTACAATTCAGCATTTTAAACCTCTTTAACACATCCTTTGCATATTTAGTTTGACAAATAAAATTTCCTTTCTTTGATTGTACAACTTCTATGCCCAGAAAGTACTTCATTAATCCCAAATCTGTCATTTCAAATTCTTTCTTCATTGCTGATTTAACTGTGTCTACATACAAATTTCTAGTGAAAATCAAATCATCAACATACAAACACACAATCAAAATCTGACCTTCTTTGTTGATTTTTGTGTATAATGTAGGCTCACTATTACTTCTGTTAAATCCATTATTTGTCATGTATGAATCAATCCTACTATACCATGCTCTTGGTGCTTGCTTGAGACCATAAAGGGCCCTTTTCAATCTATAGACTTTTTCTTCATGTCCATGCACTTCATAACCTGGTGGCTATTTCACATACACTTCTTCATCTAGGAAACCATTCAAGAAGGCTGATTTGACATCCATTTGATATACATTCCAATTATTTTGAGTAGCTATTACTAAAACCATTCTAATAGAATCAAGTCTAGCAACTGGAGCAAATGTTTCATTATAATCAATTCCATGTTCTTGTGCAAAACCTTTTGCTACTAACCTTGCCTTGTGCTTTTCAACATTTCCTTCTGCATCAAATTTGGTCTTATAAACCCATTTGACTCTTATGCAATCCTTACCTTTAGGTAGATTAGTTACATCCCATGTTTGGTTTCTTTTAATGGCATTCATCTCTTCATCCATTGCTTTTATCCAATGTTCTTCATTAACTACTTCTTCATAATACATAGGATCATGAGAGAAAAAAGAAAAATTTGAACACAAATCTAACTTCTCTTCTTCTTGATTATAAATCTCATTCAAGTTTCTCATTTTCTTACCTTTAAATCTTGATCTTAAAGTGGTAAGAGTTGGATCTGATTCATCACTTACTTGTGAATTTGGAGTAGGATGACATGCATGACTAGATGATTCACCTTGTGCTAAGCTCGTAGGTGTTCTTATTAGAGTGCTTGTTCTTGCTTGTGGAGAGGATAGATCACCTTTTAAATTTTGTTCTTCAGATTCTTCTTCATTTTGGGGAATTGGTGCTCCAATTGTGATGGTTTTATCAATGCTACCATCCCATGCTTCTTCCTTATATTCAACATCTCTGCTAATAATCACATTCTTTGAAATGGGGTTATACAACTTATAAGCCTTTGATTCCTCACTATAGCCAATAAAAATTCATTTCTCACATCTATCATCAATTTTTCTTCTCAATTTAGATGGTATAAGAGAATATGCAATAAAACAAAAAATTCTGAAATGATGTACACTATGCTTCTTACCACTCCAAGCTTCTTGTGGAATTCGATCTCTGACAATCTTTGTTGGGATTCTATTCAAAATATATACTACACATGCTATTGCTTTTGTCCAATATTCATTTGACAAATGTTTGGCCTTCAACATGCTTCTAGCCATCTCCATGATTGTTCTATTCTTTCTTTCTGCTACACCATTATGTTGTGATGTGTACCTTGTAGTCAGTTGCCTTTTAATGCCATGATATTTGCAAAAATATCAAAATTAATTAGACATATATTCACCTCCTCTATCTGATCAAAGTACCTGGATGTAAAGGCCACTCTACTTTTCAACCATAGCCTTGAATTCTTTAAATTTTCCAAAGGCTTCAGACTTATTTTTGAGAAAATATATCCACGTCTTTCTGCTGAAATCATCAATGAAGGTTAGAAAATAAGAACTACCTCCAAATAATGGAATTTGCATTGGTCCACATAAATCACTATGGACTAGCTCTAATATTACCTATGCTTTATATGAGGCTCCTACTGGAAAGCTCTCTCCATGCTGTTTTGCCAAAATGCAACTTTCACATGAACTTCCTGGTTGTTCTATTGGTGGTAATCCCTTCACCATATTTTTCTTTTATACCAAATTCAAACCTCCAAAATGTAAATGTCCATACCTTAAGTGCCATAGGCATGATTGGTCTAGATGCATGGTTTTGAAGTGCGCTTCCTTTTCTCCTTGGATGCACTGAATTCGAAGAGGGAACATCTGATTCTTAGTCATCTCCACTTTTCCTATCAACCTGTCATTTAGAACCTTGTCTATTATTGTGTAAACATTATCCATAAAAGATAGTCTGTAACCTTTCATGACTAACTGTCCAATACGCATAATATTATGCTTTAGTCTAGGTATAAAATAAACATCAGGTATAAACCTTCTTTCACCATTTTTTGCCAAAACATTTATTACTCCTTTACCCATTACATCCACTTTGTTATCATTTCCTAATTTCACTTTAGATATTATGGAATCATCAAGACTTGCAAAAAATTCATTATTCCCTATCATGTGATTACTGCATCCAATATCTAAGAACCAAATATCTCTAGCATTTTCTTGAGTAACATGACAAGTGAGAAATAAGCTTCTAGGATTAGAACTAGATTCATTAGTGTAATTAGAATTCTTCTTGTCCACATCTCCTTGTTTCTTTTTGCATTCACTTGCATAATGTCCATATTTTTTTCAGTAATAACATTGAATGTTAGATTTATCAGACCTCTGTGAACTTTGTTGGAAGTGATTGTTGCCACGTCCTCTATTGTTGTAGTATATATTATTATTTTCACCTTGATCTGGATTGTTCCTTCCATTTTTGCCACTGCCTCTTCCTCTAAAGTTTGACCTTCCTCTTCCTCTTCCTCTGCAAAATGATACCAAAGACTTCAAAGCATTCTCAAGAGAAGTATTGTTATTCCTATTCATTCTGGATTCATGTGTTAACAAAGATCCCATTAATTCATCTATTGATAACTATTCCAAATCCTTGATTTCCTCAATAACTACAACTATTGCATCAAATTTACTGGGTAAACTCCTAAGTATTTTTCCTATGATCTTCTGATCTGTTATTGTTTCTCCATTAGATCTAATTTGATTCACTATATTCAATACTTGACCATAAACTGGTCTATTGAATCTGAATCATTCATTTGAAAATTTTAAAAATTTCTCCTAAGAGATTGCAATTTAGCAATTTTCACCTTTGTATTACCTTTATAGGTAGTCTCCAAGATTTTTCGTGCCAATCTGGATCTCGTTGCTACTAAAAACTTGGAAAAAATAGATTCATCCAATGCCTGTTGGATTAGAAATAGAGCTTTACCATCTTTTTTCTTGTTCTCTTTAAGCTCTTCATTTTGTGCTCGAGTTAATGCCTAATGGGTAACCTCATCTTGTGGTTCTACAAAACCATTCTCTACCAAATCCCCAACATCTTGTGAGAAAAATAATGTTCTCATTTTAATTGCCCAAAAATCTTAATTCTTACCATTGAAAACGGGAATTTGAGGTTGAGAAATACTGTTATTTGTTACCATGCCTCATGCTGAACCTTGGATGGATGGTGTTCCACAATCTACCAGGCTTTCTACGATCTACTAACACCTTTAACAAACCTCTCTCCTATTGCACTACTTTACTAAGTCAACAATCTCCTTTAAAAACTTTTTGACATCTCTTTCTATTTCTGCCACACTAACAGCGGCACATTCAATTTTGATTTCCATGATCTTTTTTTTTTTTTTCTTTTTTTAATTTTTTTTTTATATCAGCTGCATTTCTCACCTATAATCTATTGGTTGCTCTTTCTCGCAATCTGCGCGCTCTTCCCAAGCTGTCTCAGCTGGTCAACTTCTACAACTACGCTCCTATGCTTCTGGATCGAAGGTCGATCTATCTTTTTCAAGAGGCTTCTGGCCCTTCGAAAAGAAAGAAAAATCCAGCGGCTTCTTCCTTCCACGATCTCCTTTTGGCTGTGATCCTCTGATCTGAATGAGGCTACGACCTTGGTAACGGCTGGGAGATATGCGCTTGTGTTTCTAATACCAATTTGTCAGAGACAAATTACAAATAACAAAAAAAATAAATAAATAACAAAAATCAAGAAAGATACAGATCGATACAGCAATCAGAAGAAATTTGCAATCTTGTTATTTCTCTGTCTAAAGACTGCGCACTAGGCTACATAAATAGAGTTTGTTGGCAAATCTAACTGAAAGTAAACTGCATGCAAACTGAGACTAAACTATTCTTTAAATAATCTAAAACTAACTTAAACTATTATTGCATGCAAACTGAGCAAGAAGTAAGACTGTTGTTTAACTGCAGATGAGCTAAGACGAAAAATATCAATCATGCAAACTGCATGCATGAAAACTGTGTGCAAGAGAGGGAGGTGGAACTAGTAGTTTTCGAGAAATTAACTCCAGTTGACTTCAGTTTCTAACACCAAAACCAATTGGTATTGTAATTTATAGGTTATTGTATTGATGAGGTTCTTGACGATCGGTATGAAATTGCATATTTTTCAGGTGTAGGAGACCTGGTACTTGATAATGATAATCATCAACTGAAGGACCTAGAGTCGAATGATAAAGAAGGGCATCCATCCTGATGTCCCTTATCATATGGACAAACTGACCTGCATGACGATTAGAACCAAAAAAAACCATCCTAATTTAGCTCATTGAAAGGGGTAAAAAATTAAAGTAAAAAGGTGGAAGTGAAGAAAGGTAGCTCATGTTAAAGCAAATGTAGAACAAAATCAAGTAATAAGCAAAATTAAATTTAACCTTCAATAATTTTGCTTCTTTGGAGAATTTGAGCGTTAAAATGACAAGGAGTGAGAGCAGGATACAAATCATTCTGCGACACAGGCAACATAACCAAAAATATTTACAGCGCAAGAGACTTATGAATCATTATATTACATCAAGTATACTTATGTATCAAAATTCCAAGCTTTAACATAAGATAATGAGTGATGACTACCATATCCTCACATGCATTTTCAAAATTACAATAATTAAAGGTCGACCATTAATTATTGAACACCATATCACCGGATCTATTACACAATTTAGACTACTACTTTGCTTCAACTCCGGATTAACACAGAAAGGATACATGTCTCGATCTTATGATAGCTCGAATGCAAAGCTAAAGTTGATGGCTAACGTAGAGTGAAATACATGTGTTTGACATCTATTTTGGGCAAACACAAAATTCAAAATATAGATAGGCCTTCTCAGAAAAATAGTAAATCTCTGTATAGACATAATTCATACAGTCGATTGAGCATGCAAAAGTCAAGAAAGGGCCATAACAAAGCTAAATTTGGCTAATTCAGAGGGCGAAATATGTAGACTTGATGTATTTTTGGCAAAATTTGATGAGATTAATTGAAATGTGCATGTTGGATTTAAACTCAAAATAATTAAAAGTCGTGCACTGATTCAAGAAGCAATTGAACAAGCCAAAAATAGACGAAGACCTGATCGACAAATATTAGTATGATTGCATGCAGTTTATTGTAAAAGGACTTAGGTCTTTCCTATTCATATGCATAAGGATGACTATGAACTTTAGTTATTATTATATTTTTAGACTCTTGGCATACGACAATTTTTTTCTCGAAGACTTGTTTCTTAACAATGTCGATTGCAGAAACTTCAAGTCTTTCGAATAGAGAGGTCTAAATTTTTAGCCTAAAATTTGCGCAGATAGTCATCCTGAGGCATATGATGGCACGCTTTCTCAACAAGCACAAAGATTTATTAATCATCCTCCATTAGAAAAACTACCAAGGATACAGCATCCTCAGAATGCAAAAAACGATGACTGACATTGTCTTCATTGTCTGCATTGTCAACTCCATCATAGTCATCGTAGGCCTGGGAGAGGCCAATCAATAACTGACTCGACTCCCTACATTCCATTTTTGCCAGAGTCGTGGCTAATGGGAAGAGCCCCATGCTCCTGAACCTGTCAGTCATGGCAGGGTCTGGGGTTTCTCAGAACTAATCCAGGTCAACTGATGTCAGCCCCTTCTCAGCCCCAGGAATTTATCAGGGTGTCAAACCCTACGCTAAACTATTGGAGAGCCGATGAACTGTTCGTCATATATGATCCAGTTATGGGATTAAGATCTTGGTATTGTCTTCCTTTATCTTACCATTAAAAACAAATGCATTCTGAAGACTGTTGGCACTGGATCACAAGTAACAGTTTTCTCTGTGCTATTAAACAACTTTCCTGATTGCATGCATATTTATACAATTTCCTAATCAATCTTATTCTGGAAACTTTCTTGAAATTCTCAAATGGAATGGCTGGTGACATATCAGAGATCAACAAAAATCAATCTTATTTTGACAACCATTTTTGCAAAATAAAATCAATGTTATTTTGATAATTATAGTTAAATAGCGTATCCATCTGCATTATGTAGTTAAAACATTTTTTGAATTCTCCTATTTTGTTTTGTTCTTGTTCGATTGCTTGTTGCATCGGATTATTTATCCTAGTACGTCATTTCTTAATTTTATTAAATCCATTGGAGCAGTTGCAGCAGTTGTAGCTAAATATATTTATTAGTGGAAAATTTGCTAAGGCCACCCTGCATGCCAGTTTTGCCAGAGTCGTGGCCAATGGAAACAATCATGGGCTCTTAGACCTATCACTGATGGCAGGGTCTTGGGTTCCCCGAAACTAATCTGGATCACTCTATTTCAGCCCTGATAATTTCTCAAGGTGTCATACCATTTGAACCTTGGACCAACTACACGTGGACACCAAGAGGAGGATTGATGCAGGGAGATCTAGACTGACAAGTTCTTAATCTAAGAATTAATCAATTTCAGCCACAATGCCCCAAATATAGTGTGGGGAGCAAGGTGGCATATCTCCATAAAATGATGCAGCGACATGTAGTCCATGGCGTCAGTAAAAAAAACTCTGTGATTTTTTATTTATCATTTCATTGCCTTAATTTGTTTTTATTACTTGTTTTAATCAATGTGTTTCATGATGGGTTAATTGCTCATTTATTATACTTGAAAACTATGTTAGAATATATATATATATATATATATATATATATATATATATATATATATATATATATAAATATGAATTTATATATAATAATGTTCAATACACAAAAATATCATAGCATATATTATATAATAGTTAACATTTAATATATAGAAATATTATATATAATTGGGATCGGAATCATTGACAATATTTTCATGTATGATGGCTTGCATTTTTGATTGAAAGAGATAGCATTTTTTTCCAATCTCTATGTCAAAACTTTAAGTCCCTTGGTTTCGATCAGGCCACATCTGTAATGATTGGTTGAAGATCCCAAATTATTGCAGTTGAGCCAACTATGGGTGACTGGGTTTTGTCTTAGTAATTGCAATGGAGAAATTATTTTCATTACAAGGCAATGGAAAAATTATAAGCAACCAATAGCCTTTCAAGATTAAATTGTAAACACTCCGACCTTTTGTGATTATTTTTCATGTCCATCTATTAAGGTGACCAAACATAGTGTAATGTGGTTGAGAAAAAATCATTTCTATATTATACTTAGGCATGATTTGTGCCAATAATCATCAACATTCCATTTCTAAACCTTCAAGCGAAATGTATCATCTAGAATTTATAATATATTGTGTTTATTCTCATTGGGATGTAAGCCAATGTTTAGTCATTTAGAAGATTGTATGGATTTACATGACTTGTATAAATAATAAAGGGGTACACAGCTTGAATGGTGGTAGTTTATTTCATTAGAAGTTTGTTATCATGAATGGTCAACAAGGACAACATGATAGTAATTTGATTAATGAGTCTCAATTATTCATGTTGCATACCATAGTTACACTATTTGACCCCTATCAACATGCATCTATTTCAACTACAATCTTTGTGAACCTATATACGTAATGAAAAAACACAGTTTCTAATCAAGAATTTCTAAACAATAGAATGACTTATTCCAATGTACAGACTTTGTTATGCTTCAATTTATCTCATAGT
The DNA here is from genome assembly GCA_037957365.1 of Torreya grandis. Taxonomy (NCBI): domain Eukaryota; kingdom Viridiplantae; phylum Streptophyta; class Pinopsida; order Cupressales; family Taxaceae; genus Torreya; species Torreya grandis. Next base: position 551,660 of record JARHVA010006511.1, on the reverse strand, counting down.
TTTATAGATGCTCAATAGTTTTCAACATCAATTTTCATGCTCAACTAACAAGCATTCTAATTTTTATTATGAAACAAAAATTTTAAGCATGCAATCATGTTTATCTAGACTATTTTATTCTAGTACAATATAATTATCACTCGTAATGTGTATATGGACCCTTAACAATAAAAAAAATGACCAACAAAACATATTTCTAGCATACAAGCTACATACCCCTTTGCAACATGTAGAAGTCATATAAAATAAACCATTACCTAGAATTTGGATCTGGTATATAATATGGGCGTTGTAGTGTTTGATATCATGTGAAATATCTTGCCATTGCCCCTTATGATGGTAATTTAGTGAACCTCAATGTTTTCCACCATTTACATGTTTTTTAATTTCCTACCCTTTCCCTAGTGCTTTGCCATATCTAAATATTTTCGTGAAAAAAATGTCTACTCTCTATACGGTTGGCAAACCACCTTATACGCATATGCCCAAAGTCTATTTCTGTATGTGTGATTTGATCCTCATAATGATAATTTTATCCTCTCTTCCAAATACTTATATTTTACATTGATTATAAAGACTAGGTACAAACACCCTTATTCCTCCAATTCATAGATACTAAAGCCATTTGATGGCTCTTGTTTAATACTAGTGACTTGGGGCTTTACCAAATATCAATAAATTTACACATAGATGTTTTGGCTTAGACTGATAGTGTAGATATTTTAGCAAAGAAAATATTAGGATAAATATTACATTATTTTTAGGTCTTAGATAATATCATTATAGTTGCTCAAATTTTCCAGACTCCTCTCCTCTCACCAGTCTGTTACCTTATTTTTCAAAAATCATTGTGTATATATTTTTTTACATTTTCATGAATAAATTGATTAGTTTCAGTTTCATATCAATTTTAGTATCATAGCCTATAAATAGCTAAGAGACATAGTGGAGAAGTATGGGATTGAACCAGGTTGGACATAGCAAAGCCTGAAGTTGACAATATCACCTGGGTTGTTGAACTGGTGTAATCTGTAAAGCCTAGAGTTTTGTGAGCTACATGACCTATTAGAGGTACATAATAGAATAAATAAGTAATTTGCACAATCCTAATAAGAGTATGTCTTTGCATAATGGACAAGTTAACAGATTATGAAAAACAAAAGAGAGATCATGATTTCAACAGTCATCAAAGCCATCTTATGTTCTAGTGTTCATTCTCTGAGTATTTTTGGACATACTTGTGCATAGTAGGTAGGTCTCATCCAAGAACTTGAGAAGGAGCATCAATTATTGTATGTCAAATTTGCATATATGAGAATATTATGATAATCTAGCTATGGTGAAGGCATGATTGTGTTACACATAGAGTCCCAAATTTGAGAAAAGGATGCAAGGTGACACATGGGAAAAACCTTGAGTCTATGGTGTAAGATTACATCTATTCCATAAATCCCTTGAGGCTATGATGTGATCATATATTTTAATTTGTACATCCTTGAATTTGATAGGAGACATATTTTATAACCTAGAGCTTGTTAAAAACAAGAGGTAACCTGGTGATGATGTGTCCGTCCATATTATGTGGACAAGTTATATCATTGTAGACTTGAGCTTGGTTGAAAACAACCCAAGGAAGAAGATATCACTGCAATAGCCAAATGAAAAGCAAGAGACAACCCATGGAACTAAGATGAACTTTATGGAGACAATTGTGTATGTCTAGTGTGAAGGACAGTCCTGAAATCCACCAAGGAGACTCACAGGATATATAAAACCATCATGATGCTCAGGATAGCTTTGATTTCTACATTCCCTTGCTATAATCCCTTCATTAGTATAACAACCTTCAGTTCAATGAGTTAATCCACAAAGGACTTTTATAATATTTCTTATTTTATGTACCCTACCAAGAAAATAAAATATGAGTAGAATGTGAAGCCAAATATGACATAGACTATGAAAATTTGGTTAAATGCCACAGAAAACATCCCCATCTCTCGGTGTGTAATTATTGAGATCATCTCCAATATTGATTTTTATAATAGTGAGTAAAAAGACTTGTAATTCTCTTTCATATCCATAAAATAATTTGTTCTTGTTTCCAATGTCTTCTCCAAAATTGCTTCTCTCCAACACCCAACTTATCAAAGGGCCAAACTATGCTACCTAGAAAGTGAATATGCTTACCATTCTTTAGTTTGAAGGACTATGGGGCATTATAATAAGGACCATGCGAGGTCCTATTGATCATGATGCACTCATGAAATATGAAATGGCTAATGTTGAAACCTTGATGTTGATTATCCTAAGCATCATTGATGATGTACAACCACATATCAGGGATGCAAATAGAGCAAAAAATACATGTGATAAATTAGAAACTATTTATGAGGCAAAAAATAATAAAAACATCCTCCATCTACATTTGAGACTTCACACACTCTTTATGGAGAGCAAAGAGAAAATCAAGGAATTCTTACATTGGGTAGTTGAAGTAGAAATAGAGTTGTTAGCACTCATTGTGATTGTAGATGATCAAATCTTGATTTAGATCACCTTAAAGGCTCTCCCTTCCCAATTTAGAATGTTTAACACCACATTAAACATCTAAAAATAGATAGTGTAATTTGAAGAACTCATAAACCTATTGTAGTAAGAAGAATCCATCAACTCAGTCGAAGATGAGTTTGAAGACAAAGCTCTTATCTTGAAGTAGCAATGAGGTCAGCGGTCTCACAAGGGAGATCTAAAGAATTAACCATAAAAATGACAATAATAACTATCTTGACATCAAAAATCAAAAAAATTGAAGAGGTGGTGTCATATTTGTCGAACCAACACTCACAATATGAACAACTACATGTATAATGACCTAAAACAAGGGTCTTTTAGTAAATAAAGCACATTAAGGGCATGATTATTTTTATAAATTGAAAATACATCCCCATCAATTGAAGTAAAACAGACATCCCACAGCTCAATAAGAAGATGAATATAATGAAGAGACACCTAAATAAGACAAAAACTTAGTGTTAGCCTACCAAACCTCATAACCCACAAGGAATATCTTGTTGATAGACTCATGTTGAAATAAACACATGTCAGGTGACAGGAAGTTGTTTGATACACTAACAAACCAACCCATTAAAGATCAAGTTAGGATTGTTGCTGATAAGGAGTATGTCAGAAAATGAAAATCCCAAGTCACCATTCCTCTTAGAACATGACAATGTACACTCTCAAAGGTACTATATGTTCCTATATTGACATCCAACCTCTTAATAATTGGTCAACTTTTGAATCATCATCTCAAGGTGGAGTTTCTTATTGATAATGGCATCAAAACCTGCTTGATCTCACAAAATGGTATTATTCTTGCTAGAACATTTTTGAAAGATAAATTTTTTTCTTTAGATGTTGTTTCATCTTCTTCAATAGCTCTATCTACCTCTACAATATAATCCACTTATCTATGGCACTACCATTATGGTCAGCTATCTACTAGATCTTTATACTAGTTGTTTTGAAAAGGGATGGTATAAGGACTTCATAAGTTATCCAATTCCTTGCCCATTTGACCTAGATGTTTTGCAGGTAAACAACATAGAGACCCATTCAATGTAAGTTCTTTTCATTCAAATAAATGTTTGGATGTTTCTCATACCAATTTGAATGGACCATTACCTGCTTTATTTTCAAGATACAAGTACTTCCAACTATACATGGATGACTACTCTTGGAATACATCAGTGTTTTTCATGGAAAAAAAGAGTGCGACACTTCATCATTTCTATGTCTTCTATCAAAAGGTTATGAAGGATATTAGACAACCTCTTCTTCACATCTGCTTAGGTTGAGTTTGGGAATTCACATCAAAAAAGTTCTTCAAATTTGTGAACCAATAAAACATCAAGTAAAATTTGACTACTCCCTGCATGCTCCCAGTAGAATGGCATTGTTGAGTGATGCAATCACATAATAATAGAAATGGATCACTTCATGTTAACTTTGATAAAGATGGATAAATATTATTAGGTATAAGAAGTCAAAACACTATTTATCTTCTCAACAAGGTACCAACAGATATTTTGAAGGATAAAATGCTAGGAGAGGTATGGAGTGGTAAAAATCCATCCATTTCTCATCTAGGAGTGTTTTATTGCACATCATATATGCATGTCCTAGCTCAAAAGATAAATAAAATAAATTCAAAAACACTCCCATGCATCCTATTTGGATAGAGCACTACCTATAATAATAACATCTCATGGATCCTTAGATGACAAAAATCTATTAAAGTAGAGATGTGTCTTATGACGAGTTATCCTTTGACTCAGTAATATAAAAAGAAGAATCAACACTAACCACCTCTCACTAATTACTCTCTAAGTCAAATGATGAGGATATTTATCAAAAATAAGATGAGATACAAAGGGAGTTGTATGATGATCTTGGAGAATTAGAACATCCAAGAAGTAGTTATTTACATCAGCAAAGTAGTTCTTCACATTATCAATAATGTTCTCATCCAAATAATGTACAAAGCACCAATAAAGACTCCCATACTTCAGTAAAAGTTAGAATTAGGAGTCAGACAAGAAATGAGGTAAATTTTCCACTCATGAGTACATTAATTTATAGCTCCAAACTTGATAATGTTCAAGAGACATTAAGTCAACTACAATGGGAAAAAGTAATGGATGATGAATATGACTCACTCATGTAGAATCAAAATTGGGAACTTGTCAATCCACCTATAGGTAAGAAACCTATAAGTTGAAAATGGATTTCCAAAACTAATATAAGGTATATGTCCATCAAAAAGCATAAAGTATGACTTGTAGCAAAGGGATATGTTTAAAAAGAAGCCATTCACTATGAGGAGATGTTTGCACCCACTATAAAGATCAAGACCATTATATATTTTTTTGCACTAGTAACATAAAATTGATGAAAAATTTAATAGATAGACATCAAGAGTGCTTTCCTAAATAGTTATCTTAAAGAATAAGTATACATGACCCAACTAGAAGGATTTGTTGATGAAAAGCATCCTAAAAAGTATGTCATCTCATCAACTCATTATATGGACTAAAACAAGCTCCTAGGGCATGGTACATCAAGATAGATGATCACCTTTTGTATCATGGTTTTAATCATGTCCCCTTAGATTCTAGATTGTACATAAATAAGGTAGGGATCGAAATCATCATTATTATATTGTATGTAGATGATTTTGTGTTAACTAGAAGTTCAGAACATCATGTTGATATTGTAAAGATTGGCCTCAAAATATACTTTAACATGACTGATTTGGGACTACTCCATTGCTATCTTGGCTTAGAGATATGGTAAAAATAGAATCACTTTTTATCTCTAAGATAAAATATGCTAGGACACTCCTAAAAAATTAAAGAATGTTAGATTGTAAACCTCTTTCAACACATATAGAAAAAGTCTTACAACTCTCTTGATTCTAGGAATAACCTCAAGTGGATGTAACTCTCTACAAACAATGCATTAGGAGTCTCATCTATTTGACTTACACCAAACCAAACATATGTTTTACTATGATATATCTCTCTAGATTCATACAATAACCAAAGAAATGTCACTGGGTTGAAGCAAAGCATGCTTTTAGATATATATGAGGTAAACTTGAATATGGTTTGGAATACAAGAAGAATACTAAGTTATTCTTGAAAGGATACACCAACTCAAACTATGTCAGATCTATTGATGATAAAAAGTCAATGTCAGGATACTTATTTCACCTCGGATCTAGACCAATCTCATGGATTAGAAGAAGAAAACCATTGTTTCTATTTCATCCACTAAGGTAGATTATTATGTCACACATGGAGTTGTGTGTAACGTGATATGGTTATGTCACATTCTAGCTAATATGGGCATTAATGAAGAGAAACCACCTATCATTCATTATGAAAATTAGGGTGTGTTGAAGCTTGCAAATAATCTTGTTTCCTAGGAAGGAATGAAACACATAGAGGTCAAATGTTACTAAATTTGAGAACGTATCTTAAAACACCACATCCATCTCTAGTACTACCCAATAGATAAGTGGATAGTAGATATACTCACCAAATCCCTTAGAAATGTGAAATTTGAGTTGTTTAGGGAGTACATTTGTAAAAATAATGTAATAAGGAGGGGAATGATAACATATATATTTTATTATATAAAATATTAGGATAAATATTATATAATTTTTAGGTATTAGATAATACCATTATAGTTGCTCAAATATTCCACACTTCTCCCTTCCCATGAGTCTGTTACCATATTTTTGGAAAATAATTGTGTATATATTTTTTTGCATTTTAATGAATAAATAAATTAGTTTTAGTTTGATATCATAGACATTATGGCCTAAATAATATTAATGTTATTCATTCATTATTAGATAGTTTTAAAATGTTGACTTAGGTTTGTAATCTACTTTAGATCACCAATGGAACCCATATGTAATTCTATCACTTAGAAAAATATTATTTTCTATTAATTATTCACTTTTACAAAAACACTATGTTGGTTGTATCTGGATCATGACTCATGACTATGGGATGTAGACACATGTATGGTCTATATCAATCAGTGAAACATTGAAATACATAATGTTATATAAAAGTATCTGATATGTGAATGGATATGTTAAATATCATTGTTTTCTAATATTAATTTTAATAGAATACATCATTCATTATTGAATGATTTAGTATCCACATGGATAGGATGGTTATATTATCATGTTGACCTTCAATATGGATCCACTATATAAGATACTTGAGCAAGACTTAGCCATAAATCTATTTCATTATACAATCTAATTTATTATTGTGAAGTGTCATATCATTTAGATAAATCTTGGCATCATCATGTTGGGAGAGGAATCTTGATAAATGTAACAACTTTTATTGCTAGATATGTCTTAGCATTGAAGTTTTTGAAACTAAAAGGTATTTTTACTCATGACACACGTCATAATGTCTAACCCTTGAATTGATGCAATGAGCCTTGGAAATATATAACTAATTCTGTACACAAATGCATTAAATTAAAAACATAACTTATTTCATTTGAGATCCATAGTAACTATTAAATTTAGCAAAATGTATTGTAATAAACACTTAATTATTAGAGGTCACATAGACATATAAAGGAATAGTTAGAAATGAAAAATTGACATATCATTTTTCCACATTATATTAATTTTATGAAGGCCATAAACATTAATACAATTGGTGACAATTGGTGTCAATGAGGGCATAGAGGACACACTATGACCATTCCCATGAACATGATGTTAAACCCTTTTCCAAATCAATATTCATTTTCAATTCCATGGATGTGTTAAGCATTAGAATAAAGTATAAATTTGGATCATTTTTGTGAATAATGTTGGTGTAGGATATTTATTATTCCATTTATTATTTAAATTTATTATCCATACACATTTAGCTTTAGATTAGTTAGGTGTAATAAAGAGGTAAGTTAGTGAGAGGGTAATTAGAGTACCAGTTCAACTGAGTGCAACTGTGAGTTCTCCTATGAGTTTCATAGTTAGTTACACCTAATCCCGAGGTGATTTCTTGTATGATTTAACTCCATCTACTACTTATATATATTCCTCTTCACCAGGATATTATAATATAGAAAATAATTAGTAAGCAAGATAGTTAAACACATCAAACAATTATTGCACATCCTCTTACATATTTCTAAATAAAAGAAGGGTTATTGTAACATAATTTGTGTGTGCTCATTCTAATAGAATATTATCTATCAGCCTATTATGACATGGTATCATATCACAAGATACTAGTAAAGAGTATCAATTTATCTCTTTGATTTCTATTTTGCATTCTTTTAAATTAATTAAGAGGAATCTATTTTTGTTCAAGTGATTTTTAAGGAGTACATAATAACATTGTTGGCACTAAAAGGGGATATGGTTTATGTTTATATATTAGTTTTGTCTACCTTCACATAATCTTAATGTCTTAAACACTCATAGTTTTGAGATATGATATTTATTCACTATAACAACTTACAAAGGTATTTTGATCCTAAAAACTAATTTAGACCTCCATATGCCACTTGGAAATTTATACTCAAGCAAAATTCTTAGGTGAAAAAATTGTTGGTGATTTGAGATTAGAGCATGAAAAGGCTGTCAAGGCATTATCATCATCTAAAAGGGTTATCCTAGATTGATGTTTATCAAAACCAACAAATTTACAAAATTAGCTATAATATAAGTATGCATCTGATTTATTTGAAATAAGACTCAAACCTTATTATTAAATATTTTATGAACTCCATTTATTCTTCAATTTTTGGATGTGTATACATTGGTCATGATACAACCTAAATCTGATCTGAATTGGTCTAATGATTATTTAATTTTCATTAATTCCTATAAATCTTCACCTCCAACATGGCCCATTGAAACATTGGCACCTTCAAAACTCTAATACATAGATCTATTTTTTTAATTCAATATATGTTCTACCTATTGATGGTATTCCAGATCTACTAAATGGTGTCTTGAGATCCTCAATTGCTTGAAAATGGAATTTTGAACCATTACATTCTAGTCAATGGCATTTGGTGATCATAAAAACCTCCCATGTTAGTGCACAAAGACTCTTTTTTGTATATCTATGTATGTGAAAAGTGGTAGCGCTTTTCTTCTTCCTACACAAACTAATTTGCAAAGTCATAAATATGAAAACCTATAACATTATTTTCCATAATAGCTACCTTTTATATTAAATGATCCCTAAAACAATTAGAGCATTTTGAATTTAAATTCAAAGAATATTATTTTAGTTCATTAGGATTTTTTTTTCTAAAATTGGAACTATTTGTCACTTTAGAACTTATAGTGGTGTATACGAGCATGTTGTTTTACTTTAGATATCTTGAGGAGGTCCATAATTATGTTGGATACTTTAGTTGCATACTCCTAGTGTTGAATGGTAGTACCAAATAGAAGTATTTGTTTTATAACATTGATGATAAAATTGACAACAATAATTATGCTACAACCAAATGACATAAGTGACTGATAGAATCCAATCTATAACCGAATGGTAGAACCAATGTTTTACATCCTTTATCATCATGACATCTGGTAGAAATGGTAAAAGGACATGCCAATTATCAATAAAATCAAACATATTATCTTATTTTAAAGATCCATTCAAAAACATCACACAATCATAATACACTCAAAATATAGGCACTTATTACTTTTTTAATTTCCCTTGAATTAATCCTTAACCATTCAATAATATTAAAAGAATTTTACATGCAGAATTCCCCACTAATATCTCACAAGAAAGAATCAACCATAATAACATGTCACCCTTTTAATATTATTTTTAAGATGACATGCCACTACTTGAAAACACTTCTATATTTTTTGATGATAATGATCATGACACTCAAGTGGAAAAAGAGATTGATGGTTCTCATTAAACATAATGTTTAGTTAAAAACTCCACTCATAAATTTTCACAATGGAAGATAAGTAGATGTATAATTGGAAGGTCCTTTAAGGTGGACTATGCATTGAAATTTCCCTTCATTGAAACTTTAGAGCTTGAAAATACTGATGATACTCCAATAGAAAGTAGTTGTATAATATGTAATTTTAAACTAATAAAGGAACATAGAATGCAACTGGAGTTGGACACAATTGAAAAATGTTGTGAAAAAATATTTGTAACAATGAAGCACCCAGATGGATAGATAATAATAAAACATTGGTGGAAAAATGAAGAAGAATGCATGCATGTATGATATACATGTAAGTGAGAAAATGATTTTAAAAAATGTCAAAAACATCTTGTTGAGAAAGGAGAAAAGCTCAAAGAAAATTTTAGAAAAGTTATGTAGTCCCATCTAAAGGCCCAATATATATAATTATCTATTGTATACCACATTGTAAAAAAATGCAGACTTATTTCTAATTTTCTTAGATTATAAGGTTTTATTTTAACGTAATGGATTTCTATGTATTGCATAACCACATTGGTCAAATAGCAGTGCTTGAGAAATGGCAAAAAGTTTAGTAATGGTTGAGAAGGAGGATTTGAAATAAAAAAATTAAAAATTCACTATTCATCTTACTATCTATTGATGAGGTCACATCAATTAACAACACATCCTAGGTTTGCATGCATGTTTATACTTTTGAGAACTATTCAAGGTGACCTCATCTACTAGAAATTCATAAAATGGTATAAAATTATAATGCTAAAAATATTCAAAAAATTGGTTGTATCTAATTTTAATGATAAAGTTTCGATGGATGATTATACAATATCTACAAAGCTTGTGTGTGTTAGGATTGATAGTGTATCAATTATGTAGGGACATAAAAATGGTCTATTTGTTTAACTACAAATAACAATTACCTCATATATGATTTTAATTCATTACATGTCTCATAAGATGAATCTTGCATACAAAATAGTTACCAAATTTCTTAATGTTACAAAATTAGAAGAAGCTCATTTGTTAATTACATGCTTATATGTCAAGCAATCACAAAACATTTTCAAAGTTCCAAAAATTTGTAATAGGAGTGATTGATGGTAAAAAAATTGACTATAAGCTGTTGATATAATATGGACTTTTATATATGAACCTGTATGCTAATTTTTTGAACAATATCCATTGAATAGTAGGTTCAATGTATAAATATCGTAGAGAAATTGACTAGGAAAAAGATTTATTGCATTGTTTAACAAATTCAAAACATTTTTGACATTATGTGGATTTTTCTTCCAATGCTAAATGAAATGAATTGTTTAATGAAACATCATCAAGAGAGATATATTTATATTGTTTACTTCATATGACTGAAAAAATAAGTATTTCAATATCTATATATACTATACACTTCGAATGAAAAGTTTCATGTCCCTCTTTCTAATAGTTGACAACAATTGATAGATTTAATGCATACTAAAATATTTTTGAAATTGAATATCAATGATCATATTTATGTCATCCTTAATGAAAATGAGATACCAATTCCAACTTGCTATTGAAGACCTCATCTTATAAGAGCTGAATCTGAAGAACTACCTATAATAAATATTTTGTATGATATTATTATATCACAAACCAGGATGAAACTATGATAATTCTAAAAAACTTCTCTATATAGATCAGAGATCATTTTTAAAGGGATGATTTTATGGAGGCCATGGCATTTATAGATCCGATATTTTGGAATAGTAATAATAGTAAATAATTGATTATCAATTTATTTCATAACTACATGGATTCTAATTTTAAACATTTCAATAAATCTATAGAGGTCAATGGAGTTGAAATAATTCTTTTTGGGGAATAGAATTATTAATATCTCAGTCAACTCTTTTTAGAATTACAATGTTTGAAGAATATCACCTTATAAGTGAACTAACAAAAAATGGGGTAATTACACGGCTATGGAAAAAAATTATCTTAGTAGTATCTTACAAGAAAGTTTAATTGATTTTTTTTAATTATATGACCTTTGTTAAAAAATTATTATTGTCTCAGTGGGAGATGAAAGAGTATTTAGTGCATTTTCTTTCTTTAATTCAAAACTTTAAAATAGATTAGATAAAAATTTATAAACCTATTTGAGATTGCATGTTTCACATTATGTTATGGACATATTTTCTTATGAAATAACTATGGCAACATGGAGTTATCTAGATAAAAATAAGAGACATTAGTAATACAATTATAAATAGACAGGATGCAAATAATAACATTAAATATGCCACTGATATGATAGATGTAAATGTCACTGGCAATAAGTATGTTTGTGTAGGATTATTTCAACTACTTGAGTATTAGTTGTATATTTATTTAAATTATCATATTATGAATTCTAATATCATATCATTTTTGATATTGTAAGTCTTTTCAAATACTTAATTCATTATAATTTTTGATAGCATTATCATTTAAAATATATGTTTCATTCTTCATGCAACTTTCCCTTTTATTTAATTAGTTGTTAATAATTTCAAATGGGTCATAATATTTTTCTAATATTGTATTCTTAAGTACATATTTTTATAACTTTTGAAATAAATTAAAAGTGATATTGTAGAACCATATTAATAGTTTTAACCTTTTTCTTAACTTTTATCTTAAAAATATGAATTTTCAAGTAAAATACAAGGTCTATATAACACGACAAACCTATTGAACAACATGACCAAATTCAAAACATAAAAACATAATCTAAAACAATGATAATAATAATAAATATAAAATCAAATAAAATTCAAATCCATGCTAAATGCAAATCCAAAGAAAAAATAATTGTACTCCACATCACCGTTTTATTTGAACTAGAACATCTAAAAAAATTCCTACTTGATAATAATGAATTTACAACATCATAAAATTAAAATTCATGTTTAAACATCACCCTCAATCTATCAAAAATAAAAATTGATGTCCACATCAGCATGTCATAGAACTACATTAACATAGAATATGCATGTAAGATGATAAATGAATCATAACTCGTTGCTTAATAAAATAAGACTAATTAAAACTTAATAAACTAGTCATTACAGATCCAAACATAAAATTATCATTTAATTTTTATTTTTTTTTAAAGATAACATTATTTTCAAATATAAGAGATTTTACAACATCATAAATTAAATTTATTTTGGTCTTTCATAAATACCCCTCACTGCACAACCACTTCATCAAGCATAACATCCATATTTCTACTAAAATATTCACTAATTCTTGGCTCCAATTCCTCTATGCCATCCTTTAATATCCTAGCCCTTTCAGTATCCTCATCCTTAGAATTAATATGAGAAAGATTTCCCTTTTCTTATTTTACACCATTTCCGCAAGGAAAGTGGACTTGGATCAGCATCTGTCTTCTACTCCTATTAAACCATTGGGATCACATCCTTGCTCTTTAATGATTTTTTAGAGTGTATTATTATGTTTGTTCATCAGATCATGAATCTCCTTTACTTGAATGGAAGAATATAAATTTTTTCATCCTTTTTTCAAATGCATATTAAGGACCTTGGCTTTATTTTCATATTCTCATGTTTTTCCTACAATTAAAATCAAAATCTATTTAAATTCAAAAATAAAATAATTGTAACATAAAATTTGATAAAAACGATGATACATTACCATTTTTTTTTCCTTCTATGCATTTGAAATAAAAAGTTTGATGTCTTTTTCCCATTTATGAAAATATGCCTAGATTTATGCACTCAAATTCTTGAGCCTATTTAGAATTATATTGAACACATTATCATTATAATTATAAGAAATATTAAGGGACCCAGATTTAGCTTGAATATATAAAGCATCAATATATGTGGGTTCATGTTGAACAAATTAAAATTAATTTTCTCACTAGGAGTGTTTTTGATAATGGGCATTTATTTCTTTAATCAATGCCTTTGCCATAAACTCAAAAAATAATTCATTTTTTAACTCATTTATCACTCCTTTCTTAAGACTTAAAATGATACTTTCTAATAATAATTTGTTTAATGGAAAAGATGTATTGGCATCATCAGACAAGTCAACATTAACTAGTGGGGTGGGGTGAATAGGTACAAGATTCCTCTTGAGTAGTTAGATGAACATCTACACCCTATATAAAATCATGTGGAATTAAACCAAGACAAACAATTTATGCACTTCCAATTCTAAGATATTCCTTGTCAAGATCAATTTATTGAAAATAGTTTAATCCATATGCACTCCAGATACCTATGATAGAGAAAGTGGGTAATTTTAAACCCAATAATTATAGTGTTCCTTGGCTAGGTACTATAAATTATAGTAATGGAAGAGTCTTCCCCTTTGTGAAAATTTTATTTAGAAGTGATGGTGATAGCATACGTTTCCATGCAGATATTTATGGTGCCTTGAAAAATAAAATATATTAGAAAATGGTACATTTAGAAAACAAAAGTATATGCTAATTTGAAATTAAAGTTTTGGTACTTGTATTTTAAGAAAATATTTCCTCAAATATATGTGCCATATTTTGAGTGATGGAGGTAGTTTGATTTTCTAAAATAGGCAAACTTCCAGTCAAAAAAAATATAATCAAGTAATCTTCAACTAAAATACCAAAAAATGGAGTGTAAAACACGTTACATAGAGGGTCAGGATGGAACATGAAATTTCAGGGTTTGTTACGGTTATTATTATTTCATGCCAAGCTCATTTGATACCTATTAAACTACAAAAATCAAACAAACAAATAAGATACTGCACTTGAAAGTTAAAGTGTCATTTAAAAGTTTTAAATACTAATCCTGCATCTAGAGATAATGAAAAAGAACTATTGGATGTTTTCACATCTAAAATGAATACAAAGATGATTCTACATACTCAAAATATTAAGATTCTTAAATTACAAAGTGTCCTTTTGAGGTAGATTATTTTTGTGTCATAAAGGAATGAAATATTACCTGTAACAAACAAAGTTCAAACAAATATCAATCCTTAGTTTTGTAATAGTTCATCAATAAATAAATAAATATTAATCCTAAATTCAGGGGATTCATTTTAATGGTAAACCAACATCTTATTCATCAATAGATAAATAATTTATGCTCATCTTTAGATGTAACACATTTATAATCATAGTTAGTTGGAGATTATATAAGTCCTCATAATACAAGGCTAGAATAAAATTTGAATAAAAAATTGAGTAACTGAGATTGCTATCAGCATAATGTAATTCTAACCTAATCCTTGAAAATAAAAATGCACCATTCATATCTCAAACTAGAAAGACTACAATGAATGTAAATATCTACCCAATAGGGAATGTCTATTGATCTTCCATATAATACTATTCTTTCAAGGAAATATTAAATGAATGCTTTAAGTAAAAGGTCAAAAAAGTCCTCCATGTGGAGACCCCTCTTATGAATATCTGAAATGAAAGTGAAAAAATAAGAATAAAATGTTCATTTTCTAATATGAAATAAAAATTTACATTTCCAAATTTGAATTTTCAATATTAAAAAAAATTACGTATTGGTTTAACTAATTTGTATGCTAAAACCTGACTCTAAATATTTCTTATCGTCATCTATCAACATTGCTTTTGGAGTCATAGGGTTATCATTATGGAATAGAAGCCCTATCAGATTATGAATCTTTGATGCTGATGTACTAAAGTAGGTCATTTTGGAGTCAACATTCAAATCGAACCTCTTCTCACTATGGTCATAGGAAGATAATAACAATTTTAGCATCCCATGTTTTATTTCATACTGGGCTATGTAGAGTAGGTTGGAAAATTTTTATCAAAATCCAATCATTATAGGCATTGGGATGTTGTACTAGCTTCAAAATGTCTAGGCATAACATGTTAATGAAAATGTATTTTCGTTAAATGAATGGCTAGATGATTATGTGAGTAGGAGAATTATTTTGGGTGGGGCTAAGGGCAAAGGAGAAAACTATTATGTAAAATGTTTTAAATGAGGTTAAATGGTGGGTATTTATAGGTGATGGATGGAAATTGGGTAATAAAATAGAATACCTATTACATAGGTCACCTGATAGCATCAAAAAATAGTCCCGAGAGTAAATATTAAACCTTGTTGTTTGGTGCTACCATTCAGCGTAATGATTTTACCATAGTATTTTGTACCTCTATTTTGGCTAGTCATTCAACGCCACCATCTAATAGCTATCATTTGGCACTTCCATTAGACAAGCACCATTTGATATCTATCGTTCAACTCCCAATGTTCAACACCACTATTTTCCACCTAACATTTATAACATGCCATTAAATATGAACCATTTACTACCCATTGTTTGATAAACCCATTTAGTATAGCCTCTCGATGGTTCCATTCGATGTCTGTCTTTCAATGCATTTGAATAGTTGTATGAAAAAGAATGAGTATTTAAAAATCTATTTAATTTCACTCTTCCCAAATCTTTATGGATTCGCTATCACCCATATAGATATTTTAGTAGTTTAAAAATGATTTTCCATAGATTTGCTAAATAATTCCAATAGGTTTTCTAGTAGGGCCTCTTAAAACTAACTTTTTTGAGAGGGTGAGTTTGACTTAGTGTTACACTTAGAGTTCAACTGAGTGTCGTTGTGAGTTATCCTATGAGTTCTATAGTGAGTTACACTCCATCCCAAAGTGAGGTCTCCTATGAGTAAACTCCCCCTACTCTTTCTATATATTCCTCTTCACTAGGGTATTGTAATATAGTAAACAATTGATAATCAAGGTAGTTAAACATATCAATAAATTATTTCACATTCTCTTTCATATTTTTAATTACAAGTATGGTCATTGTGAAAGAATTCTTGTATGTTCATTTGACCATAACATAACCTATTGGCATATTTTGACAAATAAGTCTTCAAAAAGGAAATGAGTTATCATATTTTTAGGCCACATAAATATATTTTATAATAATAAGGCCACTATGTTTATTATTGTGCATTATGTGAAACATGAACACACACACCACCCCAGCCCCCACCCCGCCCCGCTCCTTCCTCACCCGCACCCCCCCGCCCCCACCCCCACCCCACTCCACCCCAACACACATAGGTATGTGTGTGTGTGTGTATGGGGTCATGGGTCACATCATGCATAATAATAAACATAGTGGCCTTGCTATTAAAATATATATTTATGTGGCCTAAAAATTTATTCACACATTACCTTTTTAAAGACATATTCATATCTTTAAATTATATTGAAGATTCTATACTTGATGTGATTCTTCACATTTTATTTATGTTGACGATTATAAATCAATGTGTTAGTATAACAAGGAGTGTCTGTGAGCATATTAGAGGATAACATTTAAGGTATTATGAATTCAATTGATGTGGGTTGGTTGGTTGTTCTCATTTCATTTGAATCATCGATTCAACCAATGCAGTACTGAACCGACCCTTTACATAAAGATGAATAATCAAGGAGATATATTAATTTTTTTCTTATATGTTGATGATTTCATATTTAGAAAAAATATTTTTGTTTAAATGTTAAAATCAACAATGAAAATACTTTAAAATGATGGATTTGTGCTCAATGAAATATTTTTTGGGAATGCAGTAAGCCAAACAAAACATGAAAATGATGTTTAAAAAAAATTCAATACATTGAACTATAAAATGTAGGATACATCATTGGCAATGGGATTGAAACTGAGCATAGAAAATAAGAGCACAAATTCAGATCCAACATTGTACAAGAGGTTAGTGAGCATCTTGACATATTTAACATTTATTGGGCTTGACATTATGTATTTCATGAGTATGATTTCAAGATTCAGAGAGACACCTAAGGAATTGAATTGACAAACATGGAAAATAACTTTGAGATATGTTAGTGAAACAAAATATTATCGGATTTCATATTTAGTGTCATAAAAACTCAGATTGGTTGGTTGCAAAGATAATGATTTTTAGGTAACATTGATGATAGAAATAGCACATTTGGATATATTTTTCACCTTGGTTCATGTGAAGTATCACGGTCTCCCCAAAAACATCTAATTGTTACCTTTCAATGACGAGTGGAGTATGTAGCAACTACATTAGCAACATGTCAATCCATATGGATGAGAAGAATGATAGTAGATTTGAAGTAAGAGCAGAAAGAAGCAACACAAATTTACTATGACAATAACTTGGTAGTAAAAAAAAATGATGTCTTTCACAAAAATAACAAACACATTGATACGAGATATCATTTCATAAAAGAACTCATCATGAATGGTGAAATATACTTAAAGTTTTAAAGGCTGGATATCAATATGCATACATCTTCATGAAGTCGTTAACAAAAAAAGCTTTTAAAAATCTGAGAAAAATTGGATGTCACCAATTTGACAAAATTATGAAGTAAAATTTAAGGAGTGTTGGAAGATAACTTGGAATCTAACATAGTTTTGACGTATCACTAAAAATAATGTGTTAATGTGGTTTTTTCGTTGAGATCTGAGGCTATATGCAGGAGAAATTAAATTGATTTGGAAAAAAAACCTATAATCCAATTTGAATTAGCAATGGAATGTATTACAGTTACAAAAATATAAAAATGATGTTCACAATCCATATACCATCGATACTAAGCTATTTTACGAAGAAAATATATCATCAAAATAAATGCATGAAAAAAATGAAATATATAATATTTATAGTTCAACTTAAATGAATCATCCTCTATAACCGAACAAGGTAAATAGCCATGTGAAAGGGAAATTGATTTAATGTTTTTTAAATGAAATTGAAATTATCAGCGTCCTAGAAGAAAACTTTTTAAAAACCCCTGGAAAACTATAACCACACAAATAAAGTAACTACATGGAAGCTTTTATTCAAAACAGTATCTTATGCGCTTCATCAAGGGTTTAATCGAAAGGTGGGAGATTCTTGAAATAAAAATATAGTTTTCTGCTATTAGAAAAACACCACTCTTTAATTCGGTTCGATGATCGCAATACAGCTTCAGCTTCTATTAAAACTTGATGATAAAAAAACAATTACAATGTCACATATAAATAGAGGACTATGATGAATTACAAAAGCTTCAGAAGAGCTTTAAAGTAGTTTATATCTTATCCTAAGCAAAGCAACAGCTTTAAATCATGCTTTAAAAATAAAATTAGTTTGTGGAAATTAAATCAATATTCCCACACTCCCCCTTACTTTCTATCATGAGTTGTTTCGACATCTATAATACTCGTGTTCTGTTTCAGATGTTCAAATTTTTCTATGGGTAATGTCTTTATGAACATATTTAACAAACGGTCTTTAGATCTGTAAAACTTTAAATCAATTTTTGCTCGTTAACCAATTGTTAGTAAATAGTAATTATAAATTACCCCTAATCAATTAGTGAATTACATTTAATCAATAAATTTAAATTATCTTTAATCAATTTGGTAACAAAATTAAATTCGTTATTCAACTTTATAATTAAAATTACTCATAAAATATTAAAAAGTAATTCAAATTATTTAAACACTCATAAAAATAATTCAAATTTAATTTCAATCAATTAAATAAAATTTAACTAATAAATTAATTTACCTTTACAAAATAATAATAATCTATTTTAAAAATAATTAAACTTATTATTTGAAAACAAAATTATCAATAACAATAACAACAACAACAACAACAACATGTTTAAAATCATTTTCACTATAGGATCTAAGTTCACAAATACTATAGGATCTAAGTTTAATAATAATAATAATAATAATAATAATAATAATAATAATATAAAAAAATTTTAGAGGTGGATCTAATTTCATTTAGTTAAATAAAAATACCATCACATAAAGAACATAACAATCTTCAAACCCTTAATATAACAGAGCCACTACCACCATAGCCATCATCACCTCTAAAAGTTGATATCTTTTTGGGTTCAATGGGACATTTAGTCCCAGCCTTTGGATTAAGGGGCTCTCTATCTTTGATTAATAAAACTCTAAAGTGCACATAAATAAAGCCAGTCCATTGGAAATCATTCTTTCAACATCATGAAGCCACCACATAGATGAGGTAATTGATAAAAAAATTACACCTATTAACCTTATATTTTACAAAAAAAATACATTGTTGAATTTGTAAAGTATTTGTTGTAAATAGACAAATCTATTGCAAGAGACCATAACCATCCTCCTAACCCTCCACCTGACCCTATTATTCCTATGGTTACCTCTTCACCTAAAGCTCCTAAACATCTTGATAACCCTCAACCTAACCCTCATATTCCTTCACCTAACCCTCCTACAATTCCACAAGCTCCCCTTGGTAGTTAAGAGGATCTAGCTTTAGACATTGTAGAAAATAAAATTGAAATTGAACAACTAATTAGGAGAATGAGGGATTCCACATTCATTAACACCCATTGTACCTATCTAGCTAATAACCTAGAGTCATTATTAGGTAAATTTGATTCAATAACAAGTCAAATTGACATATTAATATCTTATCAAAATATTTTTATGTTTTATTATGGTTATAAATTATCAACACATGAGGTAAAAACAGATAGATATCAAAATTTGACATTTGTGCATTGTTCATTAACCTAGCTATCAATACACCATTTCTAATAATTGGTAAACATTTATTGATCTATAGGTGATAAAATAATTTGATCAAAGCCAATTTCTAGGACCGATGATGGATGGTGTTTTATTATCTTCCATGTAACAACCATGACATCCCATTGTATGTTTTGAGTAAATTGTACTATGAGTTTATCCTTAATAAGATTCTAATTTTTTTTATCATAGTGAGTTTTAGGGTCAAGGAAAAGGCTATGACATGATTAAGCAGGTCCATCTCATGTATCTAATCAATGTAAAAGGATACCTAACCAAAATACACTTCATCTTGAGATCTCCCCTCTAGTGAAAGAAGTTATGGAGATTGACACTCTATCTTCACTTATTACACTCATTGATACATTTGTTCAGCATATGAGTAGGCTTTTTGTGACTGATGCAAGAGATATGCCATGCAGTGTGTATACTCAACTCCATCCTTATAGATCTTGTAAAGCTATATGTACTATAAATTTTGATGATTATGGTGCTAGTGGTTCACAGGGTTGGATGATGGACTCCTGAATGAAGAGTTTTTGGCATGCACATTTGGGGTCAAACATCATTCACTACATGGGTTAAGGTATACTTTATATAAATGTCATGTCAAATTTATGTTATAATTGTCAATTTAAAATCCAATAATTAATTTATATATAAAATTAATAATACATGTGTGTATTCATAATTTTTTATGTTCCAAGAGGAGACAATGCCTATATACATGTAATATTCTCAAAATTTTATCAATTATTGATTCTCTTTATCTTGCAAGAACCCATATAGTCTCAATCTCTCTGAGTGCACCGCTTAAGGGATGTACTGAGAAAGTGGTGGGCAAACTATTGATGCTTTGCATGATTGCTTTCCCTTTTGCCACTTTTTATCTACACACTTGTCAACTAAAAACCATTCCCTTAAGTTTGTTCTTCTCTCTTATATGCTCCTCAAGTCATTTCTCACATTTTGTCCCCCTTTTCCTAACTTAAAACCCCTTTCAATAGTTTATATTACTAGGTGGATAGGGTCATTCTTGTACTCTTATTTGTGAAATTCATTTAATGTCTCGCTGAACTCTTGGCTGACTTATCCTATGACCTAATGAATTTTTGTCAATAACAATACTAAGTTGACTGGATCGACCCCATCAATTGAAAATTTTGAAAGTGCTTAGGGTTAATTTTGCCTCTATATACAAGAACATTTTTCAATTATTTAGAGAAAAGAAGAAGTAATAACTATTGTTCATTTACTTATCAACCATTCTATTAATGGAGAAAGCTTAGAGTTTCATACTTTCTTTGAAGATATACATATCTTAACCTATGGAGAAGTCTTTTAGATGGATTGATAGGTTTTGTATCCTAGAAATAATTTATCCTTGTTATCCTTACATGTCATAACAACCTCTTATGAAACACCTTGGCCAAGGGAGAGATTGTGGATTGGTGGGTTCAACTTCAAGGGTAAGTATTCCTAATTTTATTGCTCCTTTTAAGAGGAGATAGATATGCATTTGCACTTCTCTTCCATGCATTAGGATTCCTTATAAATTTATGTGAGTATATGTCTTCTATGTATGTTTACTTTTGTTGTTTATTACACTGACTTTGTGCAATAAGCTTTGGTGAGTACTAAATTATATTTTACTTGTTATTAGTTTAGTGAATATAAAAAAATAGGGATTAATTAGGGTTATTGCATGGTTTTTCTTGATTTTAAGCTTTACAACTCTCCCTAATATTATTTTTATGATAAGAGATTCTCTAATTGGGTCTAGCAAATCCACATATTGCTCATGTTCACAATTATCTAATGTATCCTCAATTAGAAGTGTAAGTAAGATCTGTCTTCCTTGAGATAGGATTGATATATAGATTTGATACATTTATAATTTAATACATTCTAATGATTTTGATGTAAGGCTAACCTTTGTAGGTTTTCTTTCACCTTTTTCATTTTCTATCATTTTATTTATTATTTTTATATATTTGCGATACTAGGTCAATAAAGAAAGTATAGTTTCTAACTTTTATGCACAAATTTAATACACAGTCACATAAAAAATCAATATGCTCTATTTTTGTTGGTCTTTATCAGATATAGGCTATTGGGTTGAATAGGTTGACATATTACTCTTATAGACTTCCATAAAACATACTAGGTTAACTAGGCCGGTATAGCCATCTTATAGGCTTCCAAAAAACATACTAGGTTGACTGGGCTCGTATAGTCATCTTACAAGCTTTCAAAAAATATACTAAGTTGACCAATTCAGTATAGTCATCTTCATAGGCTTTAAAAAATAGGGAATAATAGAACTAGGTCAACCCAATCAACATAGTTGACATAATTAGAAAGTAACATTCAAAGCACTTCATAACTTAGTACCTATTTAATTTCTTTTATTTATTTTCAATCTTTATCTAAATAAATTTTAAAATATATTGAAGTATTTACATTGAAAATATTCTATTTATTTTATATTTAGTTTAACAATGGCTTCATAGTTATTAAATTGTTTTTTATTTTATCTTATTTTAGTTTATTTGTTTGATATTTCTTTTTTATTTTTTATATTCTCTTTAGTTTATTTCTTTATTAGATTAAATTTCTTAGTTAGACTTTAGTTACTATATTAATTTCTTTTTTCTTCCTTAGGAGCTTAGTTTTTCCCCTTTTCTTAGTTTGTTGGTTAGTTTTTTATTGTCTCACTCTCTTGTTTACATGATTGAATCTTTTTTGTTATTTTTAATCTATTTATTTCTACTTCTAGTTTTTTTTGGAATAAAACTTGGATAAATTTAGAACAAGAAGTAAGATATTGTTGAATATATTAATATTTATTAAATCATATTTCTATTTTTCAAGAAATTTTGTAACTCATAGGTTTTTTTCTATAAGACAGAATAGATTATAGATTCTTATATTAACTAATTCATGATTTGATAAATAGATTTATAATTGTTATAATAAAATAAGTTGCATTTGATAGCTTATTGATTATTTCTCAAAACTCATAAAAACCTCCTCACATCTTTAGGATTGTATATGAACCTTTAAAAACTTATAATTATACTGGTACTATTATAAATTGACCTTCATGATAGGTGAAAGTGTTGATTCATTGATGGTATAATTTCCATCATCAACAAATTTGGTGACTTGGCTGAGAAAATATTTTTAAAAAATGATTTATTTTTAAGTTTTATTTTCTTCTTGCTAATGGTATATGGAACTCAACAACCTCCTATTATTCAACCTATAACAGATATAAATAATGATCAAGTTTGTGTTACTTTAAATTTAACACATTATGTATGGTACAACCATCCTAAAAAATTTCATCAAGCTATTGAAGTCATAAATCAAGAAGAAGAGGTTGTATAATTTAAAATTTATTAGTATTCAAATCTTACACATGAGATTCAACATGTTATTTTGAATTCAAATAGAATAATATAATAATATAGAGATAGAGTTTTAGCTACGAATCTTATACCTAAAACACATTCCTTTTTATTATTTTCCATTTGATGATTTTGTTTTATTTATTAAAACCACTGTTATGAATTTATGTTTGAATAATGTTGGTTGTGTTCAAGTTAATCCATTTATTTAGGTAGAAACTATTGAAACTTCCAGTGGGATATCGACTAATGATAGAACAACTAATAGTAGAACAGAGACTAGAAGATCTGATTCATGGGTTGTAAAATACTAAAGGTCAAGATGATCTCACCAAAGGTTATGATGAAGTAGAAGCTCAGAAATATTGACAAATAGACATAGTATCATATATTTTTGTTAATCCAATTAATGTCAAGAATCATCCTAGTAAGTCACCTTCTCTTAAAAGATTGAATATACTAATTTTTTTTTTGCTACTAGAGAATATTGGGAAGATCACTTAGAAGCTTTTAGATTAGTTTGTGCTATGCTCAAAGTAACTAATGAAAAAATATTTCTTAATATAATTTTTCTAAACATTAAAAATAAAATCTTATCAAGCATTTATTAGTCTATCTATTAAGGTTATTGACACTTGGAGAGATGTTGAAGATTTGATAGATTTATCCTTTAGGAAAGCTAAAGAATATTTTGATCTATTTAATTTTATTGTGAATTTTTCTATTGATTTAGGTTAAATAATTTACTATTTCATTTTCAAGTTCATTAAACTACATCAAAAGATCGCTTGTGATCCTAGGCCTTCTAAAATGTTATCTAGACTTTATTTTTTTGATGCTTTATATCTAAAGTATAAAATGTCTTTAAAAGATAAATAAATTTTATAATATAGTAACACGTTATGTTTCTATATTGAATATGAAAAAAATACTAAAATAATTAGTTTTAAAGATAGGTCTTCTATAGGCTTAAATTTAGATAATTCAAAAATATTATACGCCATACAAAGTCTAAGTAATCAGTTGGTCATTGTTAAAAGATAGATTAATAATAAACCTTGTTTATCAAATAAGAAAAATAAATAATATAAAAGGATACACATTTTTATTACTTTAATGTTTATAAACTTGATCATAATCTGGACACTTGTCTACCAGTCCTTAAATTCAAGAAGTTTCTTCATAAAAAAGATAAAATAACAAAAGATTTAGAATATAATATAAATAATCTTAATGATCCCTATAAACATGAGAATTTTTATGTTATAAATACAAATAATAAATATTATAATTATTCTCAAAATATTAAAATAGCAAATGATAAGTTTTTTCTGATGAAAAAGGGAAATCAGCTCAAAATAATGCTAATAATTCTAATGATAATGTTGGACAATTTTATTTTTCAATTGAATATAATAACAGCCAATATCATCATTATAAATATAAAAATATTATATAAATTGGTGCTAAAACTCATAATATAATTGATGGTGTGTAAACAATTAAAGCTAGATTGTATTTGTTGCAAACAACTAGTCTTCTAAGATAGCTTGATAAGATTAATGAAACAATGAAAAACCCTAAAGAAAATGTATATTTGCAAGAGAAAAATAATTTTAAACATATATATTCTCAACATTATGACCCTCTTGTCGATTATATTCCTCTTTTTTATGTCACAACTAAGATGACTAAAAAAATAATTCATAATTATATTTTAGACACAAGTGCTTCAAAGAATATTATGTCTAAGTCTATTGCATATCAATTAGGTATATCTTATGAAGTAGATAGTAGAAAGATTACGAGTTTTGATTTTAAACAAACTAAGAGTTGTGATAAGTTTCATGATATATTTATTAAAATTACACAAGATCAATGGATTAGATGTATGACTAATGTTCAAGTGTTCAATATTCCTAGTAATTATGTACTACTGTTAGAAAGGAATTGCTCCAAAATAACTAAATATTTAATTAGAAAGGATATAAAATGAGTTATTATTAATAATAAAATTATTATTAATAAAAGGTAAGATTTTTGTGGTACCCCTATTGAACCACCTTCTTCATCTAGTATTTTTTACATTGAAACTAGAATTGGAACATATGAATTGTTGAATTTAGATGAACCAAAAAATTATCTTCAAGAAATATTTTTTTAAAATATGTTATGGTCACTTTACTTTGATGGAATTTGGTCTAAACAAGGTAATGGTGTTGGATTTTATCTAATTTTTCTTGTAGGTAAATTTTTTCGTTATGACTTGAAATTGTCTTTAGAAAATACTAATAATATAGCAAAACTTATAGCATTATATTTGGGATTAAAAAAAACCATAGAATTGAACATTAAATTTTTTGAATCTTTTAGAGATTGAGAGTTAGTAGTTAGAAAAATTCATAAGATTTATAGGACTAATCAAAATTATTTACACCATTAAAAAAAAAATTGGTCAATACTTAAGTATTTCAAAGATTTTAATATCACACATATTCTTAGAGAACTTAATGTAAGAGAAGATAAAATTATGTATGCTACTAACCCAAGTCTAAGTGACATTGAAAATACTATTAAATTTTATTTTATTAAATTTTTTAATCATAATATTCTTAATTTAAATGATATTTGACCTATGTTTAGCTGTGATGAGCATATAAATTCATTAATTAATAAAAAATAATTTGATCATGATGACTATGTAATAAATTATGGTAATTAGTTTTAATTAAGTACAAATAGATTAATTGTTAGTTTAATAAGGTTATGATCTTTGTTCATGCGTAATGATAAGCCTAAAATCTCTATAATAGAAGATCCATCAAGGAGAATCATAGGTGAGACCAATCCCATAATTCTGAGAACTGGAGAGAATCCTAAGTATGCTTATTTAGGAATTCAAGTGACTAAAAATGAGAAGGTTAAGTTCATTAAATTATTAAAAAAATTATTTATGTTTTTGTCTAGTCATACAAGAACTTTAAAAGTTATGATAATAATATCATTAAACATGACATTCCTATTAATCCTTGTATCAAACATGTTAGGTATAAAATATGAAGAATCAACACTTTGTTAGAAGATATCATTAATAAAGATCTGGATAAAATGATTGAAGATTGTGTCATTTTTCCTATAACATATTGAGAATCAGTAGTTAATCTAGTTCTAATTAGAACTAAAAATGGTAACATTACATTATGTGTAGATTTTAGATATCTAAATAAAACTAGTATAAAAGTTAATTTTTCTCTACTAAGCATAGATCAAATGTTTTAATAAATTACATGATCTAAAATGATGTCTTTATTAAATAGAGTTTTATATTATAATTATATTTTTATGAATCCTGATGAGAGACATAAAACTACTTTCACCACATGTAGAGGTACTGTTACTTTAAAAATATTTTTGGCTTGATGAATGTAGGGGCTACTTTTCAAAGATTCATGCATGTTACTTTTGATGATTTAATATGCATAGTGATTTAATTTTATTTAGATTATCTCACCATTCATTTTAAAAAGATAAAAAAATCATTTGGATCATCTTTGTGAAGTATTCATGAGATGTAAAAAGCTTTGCATTTCTTTGAATCTAAATAAGTCTATTTTTATTGTGACTAAAGGTAAGTTATTAGGGAAAATAATTTTAAAAGATTGTATTTTAATTGACCTTATACATGTATAATGAATTAAATAACTTCCTCCTCCCAAGTATCAATCAAGTTTAAGGTCTTTCTTTTGTAAGATAAATTTTGTTAGAAAATTCATTTTTAATTTTGCTAATAAATCTAATCTATTACAATTATTGCTTAAGAAAGATAAAATATATTTTTAGGATGAAGGTGTTGAATACGCTTTTAATTACATTAAAAATACTATTACAAGTGCTCTTGTTCTTACTAAACTTGATTTGAAGAGATAATTTATTCTCTGTGTTAATTCTACTAAAAAGGGTATAAGAGTTGTAATAACTCAAAAGTTTTAAAATAATGAATAAAAATCAATCTACCATATAAGCCAAATTTTAAAAGATGCAGAAACTAGGTACCCCCTTATTGAGAAATTTATTTTTTCATTAGTTTCTTTTTTTATTATACTTTGTTATTAATTAATGGGAAACAAATTTTTTATGTAATTTAATGTACTTCTTTTGTCTTATCTTTTAAAATAGCTAATCATTCAAGGAAGGCTTGCTAAGTAGATTTTATGCATTCAAAAATTTGATATTAAATTTGAAACTTCTAAAACTAGTAAAGGAAATGAATTAGAAAAATACTTGGCTAAAAATGTTGTCTTGGATATTAATGTCTTATTTTTATCAGTTCATAAAAATATAAATGCTAAAACACATTTAAAGACCATGAATGTTACCAAATTTTCTAGAAAAAATTAAATTTGATTTTAAGATGAATAAATAGGAATGTTTATTAGCTAAAGATGATCAGTACAATGACTTAGTTTATTATTTTTAAAATTAATCTTGTCTTAATAACTTGGATAAGAAACAATGGTTTTATTTAATATTAGAATCATTAAATTTATGTTCGTTAAATTATATTTATTTTACTATAATCGAGACAAAGTTTGTTAAGATGTCTTATGCATAATAAAACATAAAAGGTTCTTAGATGCTGTCATGAAATAAACTATGATGAAAACTATGCTACAAATATTACATATAAAATTTTTAGAGCAGATTATTATTGGCCTACATTCTTGCAATATGGTTATAAGTTAGTTCATTCTTGTATACCTTGTAATTTATTTATTAGAAGATATGAACTACCTATAATGCCTTTAAATCTAATTATTCTTGAGAATACTTTTACAAAATGGGTCATAAAATTTAATTCAAATATTCATCCACCTTTATTTTATGGTCATAAATATATTTTGATAGCTATGGATTATTTCATGAAGTATCCAAATGCCAAATCACATAAAAATTTAGTAACAAGTGAAGTAGTTTTTTTCTAAAATATAATATTTTCTCTATATTTAGAGTTTCATATAAAATTATTTCAGATAGTGGACCTCAATGAATTAAAAATGAATTCTTATAATTTTTAAGAAAATACTCTGTTATATCTAGCCATTCATCTAAGTATTATCTATAAATAAATAGACAAACTGAATCCATAAAAAAAAAACTGATTTCTATTATGAAGAAACTAATCTGTCATAACAAAATAAGCTGGCATCTCAAAATTATTGAAGGTTTATGGGCTGATAAGAATATTGTTAAAGTAGCAATTGGTTATTCATATTTTATGTTAGCATATGGGTTTGAATATACATTTTCAATATAAATTTATATTTTTTTAGTTGGGATTGTTTTGCAATATATAGCTAAAAATATTGATTTAATTAAACAAAAATTGTATTATTTAGTGGCTCTTGATGAATCCAAAGCAATATCATTGTAGAAATTAGAAATAATTAAGCAAAATTTAAAAAATATTTTCGATAAAAATATTTTTAACAAAAATTTTAATATTGGTGATTTAATTTATATTGGGATAAAGCCCTTGAAGATCTTGAGAAACAACATAAGATTCATTCAGTATGGCTTAGACCTTATAGAATTGCCAAAGTTCTTAAAAATCATTCTTTTTATTTGTAAAATTTTCAAAGAAATTAGAAGCATTACCTAGTTAATAGCCAAAATTTGAAACCATTCCATGATTATTTGTCTTTCGGTTCCTCCTTTTCACTTTGTTTTCTACTTTCTTTTAGTTTGTTTTATTTTTGCTCCTTTTGTTTATTGTTTTTTTCCTTTTAGTTCGATATTCTATTTTGGTTTTCTTTTTTTTTTCTTTGTTTCACTTTGATTTTTAAGTGGTAAATGAAAGGTTGAAAATGAGTAAATGTCATATTATGAAGAAAGAATGCAAGGTAGATGCAAACTTGTTGTATCACTTATTTTAAGAAGTTACTCTTATAAATTCAATTTTTTATTAAATGAATAATTTATGCTGAGTTATATTTGGTTATTATAGTATAAATTCATTTTTAGATTTTATGCTTAAGGACTTGATATTAGATTATGCATCTAGCTTAGAATTCCTTATTATTCATTCGCCTTTATTCATATCATGCTAGCCAAACAATCCATCCGTTGCAAAAAATAATAATTAAGTGGTTCATGCTTAGCTACTTGAGAAATGATTTTTCTAGATCACACTCTCAAAATAAATTTATTTTATATAATAGGTAATTTGTTGCTACTTAGATTTATTATACAAAGTTGACTAATAAGGTCACTAATATTATGTCTATTTTATACACTCCATTTTTAAAAGTTTAATATTTGTTTCCATAAAGATGACCCTGTCATAAAATCTAAAACTATGTTGGGGATCCTATTGATTGACAATATTTAAGATGAATGTTTTAAATTATAAAATGATGATGATTAGTTGATAAATTAATATTTATTTTCTAAGTGATTTCAAAAATCATAGTGGACTAATTAATAAAATATGCATATATATTTAGTAATGTGCTAAGTGGTTTTGATGTTCTATTCAATTCAGTTTTGAGGCACTTTCAGAGGAGGTGCACTTTAAGTTTAGATAGATTTATAATGATTCTTGGTTTTTCATAGTTGATATGATTTTATTGATGGATCAAAATATATGATGATGATATTTATGGTTAGTTCATTTGAAAAACAATACATTTATCTAAAAACATTATTTTTACAATACAAAATTTCATGGCTAATCCTTTTTTACTATTGTGATATAATGGACATTTGAGGTAATAATACGCTTAAGTTGATTTAATGATGTTTCCATTCTAGTCTATATAGATTTCAATCTTATTCTTTTGATTTCGTGACTTGATTACCAAAGTATATGTTTAAGATCATGGCCATCTAATTAACATTCTAAGTCTTGGTCATTTCAATATTTGAATAAATATTAAAATTTGATAAACATAGCTCTCTAGGCATGTATACCATTATTTGTATCTCACTGGACATAAAAGTTCATATATCAAAAAGGTTAATTGGTTGATTCAATATTTATTCATAAAATAATTTTCAATGGTGTAGGGTGTTCATGAGATTATGACAATCTATATACTCTCATATCTTAGTTTTTACGTGTATTAAAATTTTAAAATCAATTCAAAGGATTATAACATAGTTAGACCATTCATATTATGCTATAATAATTAGACAATTGAAAATTTAAAAGGTCCATCATGAAGTTTGTTCATTAAGTCTTAAGGCCATGTAGATTGATTATGAAGTAAGCCTAAAGCATGTTTATTCACTTAGTTGAGTTGGTTATTAGTTTGCAAATAAAATCCATAATAATAAGGTTAGTTGTCATTAACATTTAATAACAACATGTCTTTGATGTTTTAAGATCATAATATAGATTTGGTGGTATACAGAGTTAATGTGAAGTGATCTCACTACGAATAACAAAAATTAATGGATGTTTAGTATCAAAAAATAGTTATCACTAAATTTGAGTTACATTGATAGTGACTTAGCCAAATTGCTAAAGTTCCTTCATTGTAATGAGAAACATGGGCATTCAAGCACATCACTTGGTTTATTATGGGGAATATTTTGAAAATATAACTTGTGAATTTCATAGTTCTTGGTTCATTTGGTTGCAAGTTTTGATGTAGATGTAGAGTCCTTGTTGGATAGTCATTGAGTTACAGAGCAAGATTTGTCAAGAAATTTGTCAAGAATATTTGGATAGAATGATTAGGTGCACCACCAGGTATGTTATGAATTGTTCATAATTTTTTTTATGGTGATTTATGGAGAATTTATAGTTTTTAAGGAATAAATAGTCCTATTCTAATTTGCATGAGTATGATTTAAAGTTCTCAATATTATTTTTATGATTCTCTATATTGATATACAAGCTATAATGTGAAAATATGTGAGTTTGATTGCATGCAAAATATTTGAGAAGATATGGTATTCATTTTGCAAAGTTCTTGAGAATATATTGATAGGATGTGCATGACTGTAAGGATACAAGGATGTAGTTGATGGCTTATATGCATGTAATAGTGTTTATGTCTTTTTAGTGAGAGTAGCACTATGGATCAATTATTTTTTTGATATAGTTTCAAACATTTTTTTGAGAATTAATAATTTAGAGGAATACAGGATTTTCAGTCTTGTAAAAATTTATAAACTTTTATCTTGCATTGTTTTTGGGTTGTGAAGAATAAGTAGTTGTTTTTGTCAAAGATGTATAAATTTTAGATTTTTTTAAAATATTGTTGGATACTGTGATAGTCATGCATGCATATATTTTCCATCTTTTCAAATCAAATCATAATTAAAATAGAAACAAGTTAATGGGTTCTCCTAGTCTCTGTGAATATATAGATTTCATAGTTATTTCAATCTTTGGAGTTAGTTTCGCTGTTAATTTTTCAGGCTCTCATTTCATGGGTCAATAATATTCTTTCATCTCAAATGGTTTCTAATTGGTTAGGTTTTTTTTCATAAGTCAAAGATTTAAAATTTTTTAAAACCCTAATCCAAAAATAGAAGACATGTCCCTTTTCAAAGGTTTTATATCACTTTTGGAGGCTGTGTTGTCTGAATATATATTTAGGGGACTCACTTAGGATAATTATAATGATATATTTTTTAAAAATTATGTTAAGACCTATCTAAACCTTGAAAATCCATTAATGAATCCACTCATTTTAGCATAATTTTTAAAATTTTGAAGAGTAATTATGAATGCTTGGGTCTCTGTCAAGCAAGTTTTGTTCATTTGAAAACCTTCATATGTTGATCTTTAGGAGACGTTTCAAATAAAATCAATTGGATATTTTATGGACATATATCAAAGTTGGATATACATATATCCATTCATATGATATTTTTTATAATAGTTGTGCATTTACACAAAAAATTAATGATGTTTGCTTGTGTATTTTAGAAGTATCAAAATTTTGAACTTTAAGAATTGGTTTCAATATGGTTATTTATGATAGAATTGAAATATGGAGATCATTTCAGAAAAAACCATGTTTTTATTTTTAGTACAAATATTTTTTGGGGTGAGAGTGTTGTAAATTGGAATCATTATTTGGAAATTCTAATGGAATCAGTCAGCTTCTTTACAAATTGTATGATACAATTTGTCAAAGATATAAAAATATTCTTGAGATTGTAAACTTATCTATTAGCTCTCAGTTGTAAGGGTGCTTCAATGTTTCAGATAAGATGAGATTTTGATTAAAATTTCACCTCAATATTGAAATTTTAATTTTTTCTTCGAAAATGGACATTGAGGTTAAGGTTATTTAATACTTCTTATTTTTAAATTTATATTAAAATATTATACTGGGACAAATAAATAAGATTTTAGATATTATTTATTTTATTACTGGGAAAGTATTTATTAGGATTTGGTATCTTCATTTGAAATGGCTCAATTTCAAAAAAAATTAAAGGGTGATCAGACCAATTAGATTGTAGTGATATAAAAGCTCAGTTATTATCAATAGAACATTGATTTATTGTAGATAGATTCTTGGTTTGTATGTAGAGTTTCATTGACGTGTTTACACTTTTTTTGATACAGATAGATGGTTTTTAATTCATGATATGGTTTAGTTTTAGTTAATTAAGATTTAATAGCCTTCAGTATTATTTTTTTGGGCATTTATTGTTTCTTAGTTTTAAATTTTATTGTTATATTTTAGATTGATCATAATGTCAGGGTGGGATGAACCTAGTTCAATAAGAAATAATGACAATAGGGAACAGGGATAGGGTTAAAATAGTGATACTAACTAGCCCAATCCTAATAGATGTTTTCATATGGGTGGTTTTCATGCAAGAAAATTTGGGCTTAGATACCATAGGGGAACATGATTGTCTGTACACTTTGATGTTTATGATCTTGAATTTTGAGACATTCTAAGTGAATTACCTGATAATCTAATAAATAAAATATTTATTCGTAATATAGGTGTTATTTCCATAGGTTTGGAGCCTAAACACCTTCTCAAAATAGTTCATCTCCCCATTTGGATCATGACCCTCAACATTTACCACTTTAGCCTCTTAATCTTGAAATAATAGACCCAATTATTGATATTTTTCCATGTGAATCAACTTGTACAACTTGAGATAGATAATTCTCATTCTAATAACTTTAATAAGTTGGCCATCCCCACAGATGTACCTTCTCCTTCTCATTTAGAGACTTCTAGAAAATATAAAAGATTAAGTCTAGTTGCTGCTCATAGTGAACCTATTTTGAGATCTAAAAGATTGAATTTGGGAGTTCAAGGTTATTTTATTAGAAGGAAGATAATAGCCATTCCACCTTCCACTAAAAAGAAGTGGACTGTTGAAAAGGGAGTTGAAATTTAATCTGAGCTAGAGACACCAATAGAGGTTAGGATATTGAAAAGAATCAAATTGCAGCTTGATGACAACACAATTGATTTAAAAACAAGATTTGTGACATTTCCTTCTATAGAGATGGAATATAATATTTGTATTCTTGAACAAGACAAACATATTAAAGTTTTTCAGATTTAGATGACTATTCATCATCTAAGGAATATAATTTTTTTTATATTAAACTTTTCATGATAGAACTTGATATTTCAATTTGATGCTTTAGTTTCAAACTTTGATATATTTTGATAAATTTTGGAAAATGCAATAATTTTGAGATTTGATATAATATATATGATTAATTTATTGGATATACATTATATATTAATATAAATAAAGTTTATTAATATTTGAGTTATTTATTTTATGATTATAATATGTATCTTATTATATTATTAGTCATAAGGGTCTCCACCTGTTAATATTAGTACCTCCTATCTATATTCAATAAACTTGATGAATTATAACTTTTAAAGTCTTAATTAAACATGTTATTAGATAATAATTATTATAATTAATTAAATTTTTGAAAGTTAATTAATTAACATAAATTAATAACTAACGAAAGTTAGTTATAACATATTTTCAACTATGTTTGAAGGTATAAGAAGAGATCAATGATTCATTTGAAGACAGAGAAACAACAGGGATGGAAAAGTTAGATATTTTTTAAAGTTAGTTATTCATCCTTTTTATTTTTATGTGAACCTTCTTATATAGTACAACTTTTATAGATAGAAATAATGGTACTCTATCTGATGTTGATTAATTACTTGTGCAACATAGGTATATTCAGCTTTATTTATCATTTAATATTGATTATATAAATATTTCTAAACTTACATTTTTTTATAATTGCTATTTTTAGTCCTATGTGTACATTTTAAGTATTTAACCTCAATAATGATGAACATTTTAATATTTTATGACACTTCATTGATCTATTTTCATTATAATTTTGACTTTCAAGTTTTGTAAAGGAATAATGTTGGTTTTCTCAATAAATTTGTCCCTTTATACTAAAAAGACTTTCATTTTAGACTCACACGCTTTATTAAAATCTATTTGACTCTAACTTTAATATAATTTAATCTTTAGTTTTTTTTCTAAATCTGATTTTATATATGTTTTTGGTTATCTTATTAACTTTTAGTTTTACTTAAGTTCATTCCTATTTATTTTTTTATTAGTTATTAGTCTCATCCTTGTCTTTTCTTTTTGTCTCATTAACTTTATATCTTCCTTTAATTAGTCTGATTTTAGATATTTTCTATAATTCTATCTGTTCAGTATTTTATCTTAAATCTCTATTAGTTCTTAATTTGTTTAGTTTTCAAATAAATAATCTCTTTTATTTTATTTAAGTTAGAAATTTGATAATTTTTTCATAGATTAGAACACATTTAATTTATTTTAATTTTTTTTCAGTCTTTATCTTAATATATTTTTAAAAAAAATTCAAGTCTTTAGATTTACAATATTTTATTCATTTTAGATTCAGTTTAATAGTTGGTTCACAGATAATAGATTTATTTATGTTTTAGCTTTTTTTAATTTATTTGTTTGATATTTCTCTTTTAAATTTTATATTGTCTTGATTTTTTTTTATTAGATTAGATTGCTTAGTTGGACTTTAGTGACTTTATTAATTTGTTTTTATTTTTCTTAAGAGCTTAGTTTTTCTCTCTTTTTTTTTAGTTTGTAGGTTATTTGTTTGTTGTTTGACTCTCTTGTTTACATGATTAAATCTTTTCTCTTATCCTTAATATGTCTATTTCTATTTCTCATTTTCTTTGGAATAAAATTTGGATAAAATTATAAAAAGAAGCAAGATATTATTAAATATATGGATATTTATTGAATCAGATTTATATTCTTCAAAAGATTATATAACTCATACATTTTTTGTTGTTGGATAAAATATATTATTGATTCGTATCTTAACTGATTCATGATTTGATAAATAGATTTTTTATTATTGTAATGAAATAAGTTGCATTTGATAGCTTATTGATTATTTTCCAGAACTTATAAAAAAACCCTCACATCTTTGGGATCATACATGAACCTTTACAACCCATGATTACACTAGTATGATTTCAAATTTACCTTCACAATAATCATAAGGGTTGATTCATTGATGGTATAATTTTTATCGTCAACATAATCCTTCTACCATTTATCAAATTATGATAAATCGTCAAATTAAATATCCTCATTCACCTTCTCCAACATTCTCATATGGATTTGGGGATACTAACTTATTTATCTCTCATCCTCTTCTATCTATTTTGAACCCTTCTCATACCATTACTTCTTCTTCCTTGAATTCCTTTACCTCCATGCCTAGTATCTCTACTAACATATCAAGTTCTACATCTAGTGAGCCTCATCCAAGACCCACTCTTATTAATTATTATGATAATGAATTATTTTCTACCCATGGTAACCATGCCTCTAATGTTTCTTCTTTTCATGACTCTACTAGACCATATTTTACAACACAAGCAAATTATACCACTAGTTCCTCAAATACCAACAGTTCTTCTCAAGCTCCTAGTAACACCCATAATGGTACCCAAGATACTACTACCAATTATAATACTCCAAATAATGCTAATAATGTAACTCAAAAGCATCAAATCCTACTACAAACTCTTAATCCAATGAA
>JARHVA010006511.1:447500-507500 GCA_037957365.1 Torreya grandis | reverse complement strand
GTGTATTTTATATTTTGTCATGTAATTTAAGTTATTTTTTAATTGGATTCAAGATTAAAAACTCATTTAAACCATTAAAACCCTCACCATTATTATTCTTACATCTACAATCAATTTCAAAGTCTTAGTTACATGTGAAGGTTGATGTATGGATTGGTTTTGAATATTATATATGGTGGAGGAGTTCCCTAAGACCAATATATAGGTTGTATATTGTCAAAACCTCCAACAATATTTATAATAAATCACTAAATAGATCTCAGCCTGTAACATTTCCATGTAAATCCACAGTCAAGGTTTCATTACTAAAAGGTTTTTATTTTCTAAAATATTTAGCCAAATGAACTAAAAGTTTATGACAAGTTGGGAAAGGACATAGACCCTGATAAAAATTATTTAAAATTGAAGAGAACTTCATAATTATAGGGTAGGTGCACAATGTTGGGGGAAAAAAAGTGGCCTACTCATGGACATGATTTTTCTAAAATTTTATAAATTTGAACTTCTACAGATAATTTGAGATATCTACACTCCAAATTTTTAGATTGTGTAAAAGCATGAAAATTTGCATTTTGAGTCTAGTTTCCAAAACACTATTTAAAAAAAATATATTTCAATATAAATAGGTCAGACATCTAATATTTGAAGAGGAACTATAGTTTTTAGTAGAAAACATATTAGATAGATGACCGTGATAGGCACCATTGTTTGAGCACCATTTAATATTATTTGAAACCCTTTTGGGGAAATTTAGATAAAAGATTGTAGCATGTCACCTATATTTTTTTTATTTTTTCAATGAATACATTTTTTATGAATTTATCAAGTAAATATATCCTAAAAAATGATAAAGAAATGGATAGTCATCCATGAGTCAAGCTTAACTACCTCAAAAAAATGATTTTTTTTTTTTTAAAAATCTGTATGGAATTGAGTTTCCTAAATCATCATATAATTTATTTTTAACTTGGATTGATGAAACACAAATTACATGAACATGTATAGGCATGTATGTTTGTGGCATGTAGTGGCCTCAAAAAGGCATAGTTAGAAATAAATATTGTTTGAAACCTTAAATTAGTCCAAAAAATAATAGAATAATATTTTTGGAAAGAGGAGAGGATGCTCTTTGTGATGGTATCAACTTTTTGAATTTTCATAGTGAAATTCTTAGTGTATTTGGCAATCAAAGTTGAAATTTGTTGTTTATTTTCATACCTTTCAATACTCAACTATACATTGATAATCCAAGCCTTTAGCTCAGGAATCCAATCCATTCCCAAGGTAAAAGGCACAAGAAATGAATTTGAAATCAAATACCATGATCATCTTAATAAGGTGACCGCGTTATATATTTTAAACATCCTAAAACCTAAATAGGAGCTATTAGGATTAGTAGTCTTAAGATTATTTTCTAATATGACCAATGCAATCAAATCCATAATTGACATTATATTGAAGGAATTTATTGTATATGGACCAATTAATCTTAATTGTAAATATTATACTAATGAAAATACTTGATTAGTTAAATATGATGTGCAATTAGGGGGAAAAATTCATAATAGACAAATTAGATGGACACAATTCATTGCATGTGGTGAAAAATGCCTCAATTGATATTCTAGGTGGAAGCAATTAATTACATAGGACTTAGTTGTCCTAAATTACATATCATATTGGACCTAAATACGCAATTGGTTTAATATGGTGTGAAATAAGGGCTAATAAAACCTAAATGAAACATTATATGGATAAAATCACTTTCATGGGACTCAATTGGCCCCATTTATGTATATCAGATGAAACCAAATGCATGGATAGCTATATATAGTTTATAATCGGGGCCAATGAAGTTATAATTAACATTAGATGTATTCAGTTACTTACGTGAGCCTTGGTTAGACATAATTGAATATTCAATTAAATTAAATACTTGGTTTATTCAATATGTTACGTATTTTGGACCAATACATCCCCCTATTGACAGTAAATGGATGAAATTTCTTACACAAGGCTTGTTTGGACTAAATTTCATAGATCATATTAAACCAAATATTATTTTTACTGAATTTGGTATATAATCAGAATCCAAATTATTATTAAAGATGGATCTATAATTCCTAAGATTGGGTTCAATTGGTCATGGTTTCATACAATATTAATAGTAACACTCAATAATTTGAATAAGGTGTGTAATTATGGCCCTAATTAAAATTACGTTGACATAATTCCTTGGGCAAGCCTTGATTGGCCCCATTTACATATCATCTAGAACTAATACTTGATTGCTTAATAATCAAGGCTAATTAAGCCCCAGTTTTCATTATTTATGAATATAATTCCTTGCACATGGCTCCCTTAGACCGAATTGTATATCAAAATGAAAAAACACTCATTTTTTTAATATGGTGAGTACTTGGATCTCTAAATGATATCATATGGATAAAATTCCTTACATTGAGGCTCAGTACGCCTTTAGGATCAATTTATCCCTAATTAACAAAATTTATATATATTAAGAAATAGGTTCACAAGGATGAACTTGGTTAACATTTCATTAGTCATTAGCATAACTAACTTCATAGGCTCAATATATGATGATGTAGGGGATAATTGATCCCAAATTCACATTTATTACTCATACATATACATTCAAAGAGCTCAAATTTTCCCCAATCACCATATTTATTGTACCTTATATACCCTAAACCCTAATCCCTAAATTTCTTAATACATAAACTATATTTACTAAAAATTTAATCTCTTTAAACTATGAACCATTCATTTTATCCCAAATTTACATCATTTAATACTAATAACTAAGTTCACATGGCTCATTTTGGCCTAAATCAAACAACTAATTGACCCATTTGAATAATTCACTCAATCTCAATATGTGACATGTCATTCATGGTATAATGATAACCCCAAAATATATTATATAGTTAGAAATGGGTCCAAGTGATTAAAGTTGTCCTTAATTATCTTTGTGATTGACCCTATGTGTACCCTAAGCCATGTATATACATTAAAATCTAGAAGCCATAAACCATAAATCCTAAACACTATACCCTAAATTGTAAACCAATTACTTTTTAGGTATGTACTAACTTCAATTTAGTGCCAATTAACATCCTTTCTAGTAATAATCTAGTTTGAACACATGGCATATCTAGTAATTAGACAATAATATACAGGTCCTTAAACCTAAACCCTATGCCCTAATTCCTAATGATCTATAAAACATTTGAATTTTAAGCTCCTTATGCCTTAATGCCCACAACAAGCCAAAAACATACATGCATTATGATATAACTAATTTTATCATGAGATGTCATAATTTATGCCATTTTTAAACCTATGACTAAAGCAGCTGGAGTACCAATCTAGCTATGGATTTGTTCAGTAACTTGGGGCTCTTTTGATCCCATTTCACCTAACTAACTGAAGAAGAGGAGAGCTAGTTGATTCTTTTAATCAAGGAGGCATTTGAGGCCTATTTGAGGGTCTTTAATTAAGTAACATATGATTTTGGCTAAAATCAAAAGATTGATCTTCTATAATGAATTGATCCAACTAGTCAATTTGTATAATTCCCTATGTGATCTTATTAAAATTGGGTCTTTAAACCAAATTCATGACTCAATCAATTGTATCACATGTATACAACATGAACATGGAAAAATTGACCATACTTTTATCATATTTATGGAAACATAAAGCTAATCAAGTCATAAATAGGTATCATAATCAGCTCAAATGTTCTTTAATTACCTTAGTGATTCAACCCTATATCTGATATCTTAAACCCTAAGTTACCTTGCACCATTTAAATTTAAACCAAAACTTGTACCATTTAAATTAAAAACCCTAAGCCATAATCCCTAAACCCCAAACCCTTTAAATTCTAGACCCTAAACACTAAACCAATAAATTTAGCCCTAATTAACATCATTTATATATAGTTAGAACTAGGCTCACAGAGATGAACTTGGTTAAAGTTACATCACTAATTACCATAATTAACTTTGTAGGCTCAACCTGTGATAATGTGGGAGATAATTGATCCAAAATACACATTTTGTAATCACAGATATAGGTTCAAGGATCCCAAATTTTCCCTAATCACTAATCCTTAAAGTTCTTAATCCTTAAACTCTAAACCACATATATAAAATCTATAAACCTTGAACAAATCATTTTATCCCAAATTAACATCATTTTTAGACTAAGAATTAAGTTCACATGGCTTAATTTAGCCTAAATCACATGACTGATTACCCCATTTGACTAATTCACTTAACCTGAATGATGACATGTAGGTTATAATGGCAATCCAAAAATAGATTCTATTATTAATGACTTCTTGTTAATTTTTTGGGATTCTATGTGATAAGATATTCTTTCTCCAAGTATTAAGGGAATAAAAAAATGACTTAAGAAATAATACCATGGAATTTAATGCACTTTGTGAAACATATTGGCCATCCACATAACAAATTGAATCTACAAGTGATATGGTATTTAATGAACTTTGGGAAATTTGACTAAAAATATTTTTGTACCATGTATGTCATAAAATCATGATACCTACTATTTCATTAAATGTAGACACCATTTCAACTTATGGGAGCCATTTCCCTTCCATTGTAATGTCAATTCAAAACTGTGGGATTTAACATAGGGAGATACAAGAGTATCCATAAAACCAAGCCATTCTAGGGGAAAGGTCTCGGTATCTATGCAGCTTCACTTTGGACCTTAATTGTAATCCCTAATTCCTAAAACATTAATTTTAATCCCTAATGCTTAATCTATAAACCTTATGCACTAATTTTACTTAATCCCCAATCCATAATCCCTTATCTATATTAAGCATAATGAAATCATGTTAATTCTTAACATAGGGAACACTCAATCCTCATTGCCAATTGCCAACCTAATAACTTATATCAATAATAACACTATCACATTATTAAATAACATGATCACATTATTATTGATATCAAATTTTTGATGGGTTGGATGTGCTGGGACCTTCTACGAAACAAAACATGATCACTTTATTTAATAATGTGATCACGCTATATAATACAATCACATTATTATTATTTTAGTGATAATATCACTTATCAATGATTATTTTTAGCCCAAATTGAGACTTTTATTTATACAAACATTATCTATATATACTTTTACAAAATCTGCATTCTTATGTACTTGACCCCACCTTTGAAAAGTTGTCAATTGTCCCTTTTGATGGGTTCTAGATCATATTTGAAGAGGAAGAGGAAGTTGTTGAAGAACAAAACAACAAAGGAATTATAATAATTCAAATAAAAACACAAAATACTAATGCAAAAGAATTATGGTAAATAAGGTGCAAACCCTAATCTTGATGAACTAAATGCCATAAATAATGGGCTAATTGATGGTAATGAATTAAGTAATGATGAAATTGGCTATAATAAATTGAATAATGTTGAAATTGACCATAATGAAATGAATAATAATGAAATTGAACATAATGAAATGAATAATAATGAAATTGACCATAATGAAATGAATAATAATGAAATTGAATATAATGAATTAGTTAATTTTGGAAGTTTGCATTCAAAGTTCCAAGTTTTTTATTCTGTTGATGATGAGTTTATGTATGATGCTTCAGCCCCCATAAATGAATAATATTTTATAGAAACAAATAATGATGAAATTAACCATAAAAAAATTAATGGAAAAATATAGTTAAGAAATTAACAATGAAGAAGTTAATGTCATCCTAACTCTAAACAATAAAAATAATAACAGTTTTCAAACACCCTCTCAACAAATTCTACTATTAACAGCACCTCCAAAAATTGTGTGCAGAAAATAAAAGTACTTAATTGAAGTCGATGAAAATATTTCAAAACCAATAAATAAAAAAATGTCTTATATCATTTCAATAAGAGTGGATCAACAAATTTAGGATGCTTTCTTTCTTAATTTGGATTATGATAGTCAAAGATTTTAATTATTTGTTTCATTGATAAAATTTACTAAGATGACACCTATAATGTACACATTAGGACTAAGAACATATAACATGATGATGAACGAAATGACAAAGTTGAAAATGTACATGATGCATATCATATTGTATGCCTGAGATCACATAATAAATATTGTAATGTTGCCTGATCCATAATAAAAACTTGTGGAGTAAGTGTTGAAACAATGAAAAAATTATTGATTTCAAAAACAAGCCTAACACTTGATATAAATAGAAAACATTAACGAAAGAGATTGCAAGATGTGAAAGACTTAATGAACCTAATACCAATGATATTTGGGCATTCTCTAGTAGACTTCCATGAAAGCACAAGGCTATAACTAATACTGTCAAAGAGTTACTTGAAAATTTTGGAAATATAATATAAGAGTTTTACCCAATACAAGAGATATTGTGAAAATAAGAGTTGATTCTCATAACCATGAATTGTATCCAAAACATTTGTTAGATATGACTCAAACAAAATTTTATTCTAAATTTTTAGAAAAAACAACCTCAAATTTTTATATATCAAAGATATTTTGAAATGGAAAATCCTTTCTACGTTAAAATAAATCACACGTGCACAATTTGTTATAGGAAACAAGTTGAATTTTCAATGCACTATGATGTTTTTATTTATATTCATTTTACGTTGGATATTTGCATTTTTAGGAGTGTGGTATTGAATCTCCACCAAAATTAGCTAGGGAATTGATTCCAAATATATTCTATAAAATATTGGTAAGGAAATAATTTTACAAAAAAATCATGTTTAAATGAAAATTATAGCATTTGTGGTGGATTGCCAAATTTATGAAAATGTATCCATGATGAGATTAAAATTATAATTTGATAGGAATTAGTTGGTTTAATAAAAATATAAATCAATTACTTATAAATTCAAATATTGAAAAAAATATAATAGGTTTGAGCTTGTTACAAAAAAGATATTTGTCTTGATATTTTTTGTCAAATTTAGGGAGAAGATTGTTTATGACTATGTAGGGCACACACACAGGGATAGATGGTTGGATGAATATTTAAAGACATAAAAGGATAAATTCTCACTTGGTTACATTATTTTAGTAGTTGATTTTATAGATAATAACATGTTCAAACCCCGAACAAAAGTTTAATTGTAGTATTAGAACTCATCACAACTTGTCATATTCATGCATATAGCATTCATGCATGCACCTAATAGTACAAAGCAACAATAAAAATAATTAACAGAGTACCATTTCTATATTAGTGATGATAAATAACATTGTTTATAGTATATACAAGGTTGTTTTCAAAATTTCTATGAATAGTTCAGTCAGTAGAACATTACTTTCAATCAAAATTTCATTTACTCAGACAATTTCACATCATAATTCAAAAATACATTAATATTTTATTGGTTGAGTAGGATGCACATTAACATCGGTGTATAACACAGTTAGTGTTTCACCAATGTTAGCTATGGAAAAGTACATCATGTGTAAAATGAGATCTTGCAAGGGAGGAGTTGAAATTTGAAGAGGGTGTTCATTTGATAGATATAAAAACAATGGTTAAATAGTTTAATGAGAACATGTGTCATGGTTCTAAACCAAATTCTATTGTTTGTAGGCATTTTTGGTTAATAGATGAATAAAACCTGGAAAAGTTTGATGAATGTATGAATCTAATGGGTTCAAGTGACCTCTACTCATTTCATATCTCAAATGCAAGTTCTTGAACTATTCATACGAGACACTTGGCATGTTTATGTTTTGTATTTGTGGACTTTGTTTGAAATGATTGTGAGTCACAAGAGTAGGTGTATGATTGGAGTTCCAAGCATCTAATTCTAATCAACACATATCATGTTCCAATAGCATTACAACTTACATATCTGACATCATCAAATGACTTTGACATGTATCTGATCTAGTGTGTCTAGGTATAATATTTTTCATTATAAATAATTTATTCTCATAATTTATATATATTCATATTGTTGCTAAAAATGATTTTTTATGATGTACTAGGCATGTTTTTGTAATTATTTTAGATGATAATAATGAAAAAATCATTGACTACTAGTTGTGTCAGTGTGTAGAGAGAAAGAAGAAATTGACTTCCCTAGTTATAGATGGAAAAAACATAGACTATCGCAATAGGTCAGTGGTAGTCACTAGAACATGGTTTC
Organism: Torreya grandis; assembly: GCA_037957365.1. NCBI lineage: Eukaryota > Viridiplantae > Streptophyta > Pinopsida > Cupressales > Taxaceae > Torreya > Torreya grandis. The sequence continues at coordinate 499,284 of JARHVA010006511.1, read as the reverse complement.
AATGATATCCTATAATTTTTTTAGATCAATCACTCTTTGAAGAGTTTGAAATTCATAAGAAGTTATTGCACTATTAAAATTTGATTCTTACAATGAATATTCAATTAAAAATATATCATGGGAGGCCATTAAATAGGAAAGTATGGAAAGTTTGGGAGTTAGATCCTGAATCTATTCTTGATACTGTTAAGGTTAGAGTAGATTCTAATGGTTTGCTAGATTGAAATAAAGAGGTATGTTGACTTTTCAAATGTATATGCAATCAATTTAACCATACGTTTTTTATTTTCTATGTAGTAAATATATAAATTTCATTTTTAATTGCTTACTAACACTTTTTTGTAGGTTAGTGGTGCCAATTAAGCTTCCACTTTCTGATGTGCTTGGCACTATCACTAAAGAATTTTATATTCTTCAAGCTAAGAAAATCTTAGTTTTTATGTGTGTTTGATTGAGGGTGTGATTATATGGATTAATTAGGTATGTTAGGGATTTGACGGTTCACAAAAATGACTTACAATTTTTTTCATATGCATTTGAACTTAGGCTAAAAATTTACATTTTTATTGTATTGGGAAGGGTGTTCTTGAGGATGGAATGGGTTGTGGGTTTGTCGATCGTGCCTAATGAGAGGCCAAGAACCTAGTCCTAAATGTTATCTTCTACCTTTGACAAGTTGATAGTATCAGTTTTCACCCATAAAGCATCAGAACCAGAGTTTTATAACCATAACTTTGACTTTAACAACATTTATTTTTAGTATTTACACTGTTTGTAACAGTAGTGAAAATGCACTTTTGGGTGAATTGAAACATTGTGGTGGCACAATAACATATAGTTTACATGTTTGGACATGACCAAAGTGATATATTCATAGGTTGAGGTCTTGGATATAAAAATACCAATTGGAGCTTGAGAAGTTCCTTGTTCACTATTAAAAACTTGCATTTTTAAACATATCAATGTAACTTTTCTAACGGATCGATATCAAAGGTTCTGCTCAAGTGATATGAGGTCAAATTAGAGGGATTATGGAGATACATTGGGGATCTGATAGTTCATGTAAATGAGTTACAATTTTAATTTTATGCATGTTTGAACATAGGCTAAAAAAATGCATTTTTCTTGTATTAGGAAGGGCATTCTTGAGGCCAAAATGGGTGGTGGGTTTCTCAATCAGGCTAGATGGGCAGCCAATAACATAGTATTATAGGTTGTTTACCCCCTTAGATTTTTTTTTAGTGTCATTTTTCATCCATGAAACATTATAACTAGAGTTATGAAACCACAACTTTAAGTTTGACAACATTTATTGTCAGTATTTCCACTCTCCATACTGGTAGTGAGAATGCACTTTTAGGTGTATTCAAACATTGTATCAACACAATAACAGGTATTTTATCTATATAGACATGACCAAAATTATATAAATTTAGGTGGATGTTCTAGAGATAGAAATGCCAATTGGAGCTCAAGAAGTTGCTTGTTCACTGACAAAAACTTACATTTTTAGACCCATCACTGTAACTTGTCTAACAAATTATTCTTAAAGATTCCATCTATTGTTATAAGTTAAAATTAGAGGGAATAAATTGTTATGTGATTTATCTAATGGTTCATTTAAATGACTTATATTTTGTTTAATGCATGATTAAACTTAGGCTTAAAATTGCATTTTTCTTGTATTAGGAAGGGTGTTCTTGAAGATAGAATGGGTGGTGAGTTTATCGATCAGGCCTAACAAGAGGTAAAGAACATAGTATTATAGGTTATCGACCCCATTATATGTATTTTTAGTGTTATTTTTTTGCCATGAAGTATCATAAATAGAGTTTTGTAACCACAACTTCAACTTTGACAACATTTATTGTTAGTATTTACACTCCCCAAAATGGTAGTGAAAATGCCCTTTTGGGTGGATTCAAATGTGATGGAAGAATAATAACATGTAATTTACCTATTTTAACATTACCAAAGTTATAAATTCATAGGTGGACGTCCCATGGATATAAATGTTAGGTGGAAATTGAGAAGTTACTTGTTCATCGATAAAAACTTGCATATTTAGACCTGTTACTGCAACTTATCTAATGGAATGATTTCAAAGCTTCCACCCAAGTGATATAGAGTGAGATTATAGGGATTAATTATTTATTTTATATACTTTAATATTTATGTAAATGGCTTACAGTTTTCATTTTATGAATGTTTTAACTTAGGCTAAAAAATTGTATTTTTTATATTGGGAAGGGTGTTCTTAAGGCTGGAATGGGTGGTGAGTTTGTTGATCAGGCTTGATAGGAGGATAATAACATATTAATAAACATTATAAATTACATAATATGTGTTTTTAGTGTCATTTTACACCAATAAAACATTGTAACTAAATTTTTGCAACCACAACTTCAAATTTGATAACGTTTGTTGTCAATGTTTTCACTCTTCAAAATGGTAGTGAAAATGCTCTTTCAGGTGGATTCAAAAAATTTGGAAGAAAAATAACATGTAATTTACCTATTTTAATTTTAAAAAATTAATATATTCATAGGTAGGGGTCTCAGAGGTAGAAATGCTAGTTGGAGCTTGAGAAGTTGCTTGTTTGTTGACAAAACATTGCATTTTTGGACCCATCATTGTAACTTGTGTAATGGATTGATATTAAATTTTACACCTAATTGATATGAGGTGATATTATATGTATTAATGAGTTATGTGAGGGATCTTATGGTTCATGAAAATGAATTACAATTTTTTTATGCATGTTTGAACTTAGGGTGAAAAATTGCATTTTTCTTGTATTGGGAAGGGTGTTTTTGAGCCCAGAATGGGTGGTGGGTTTCTCAATTAGGCATGATGGAAGGAAAATAACCTATTAATAGATGTTATATTCCAATTTTAAATATTTTTATATTTATTTTTCACCCATGAATAATCAAAATTAGAGTTCTCCAATAACAACTTCAACTTTGATAACATTTATTGTCAATGTTTTTGGTCTTTGAAATGGTAGTCAAAATTCATTTTTAGGTGGATTAAAACATTGTGTAAGAAAAATAAAATGTAATTTGCTTATATATACATGACCAAAGTGATATATTCTTAGGTGGAGGTCTCGAAGGTATAAATTCTAGTTAGAGATTGAAAACTTACTTGTCCACTAACAAAAACATCCATTTTTGGACACGTCATTGCCACCTATCTAATGGATTGATCTGAAAGAATCCACATAAGTTCTCCATGGTGAAATTAAATTGATTAAGGATGTATGTGAAGGATATGATACTTCATGAAAGTGACTTACAATTTTTGTTTTATGCATGTTTGAAGTTAGGCTAAAAATTTCATTTTTCTTTTATTGAGAAGGGTGTTCTTAAGGCTAGAATGGGTGTTAGGTTTATCAATCAAGCCTAATAGGAGGCCAATAACCTAGTAATATATGTTATCTATCCCATAGATATGTTGATAGTGTTAATTTTCACCCATAAAGTATTGAAACTAGAGTTATGCAACAACAACTTCAACTTTGACAATACTGACAACTTTGACAACATAAACTAGAGACCTAGAAACATAATGAGTAATTGATCTATTGACTTATTGAAAAAATTTAAAACCTTGAAAATTTTAAAAAAATTGAAATTTTTTACATCTTTGATAGCTTTGATAATTTTGACAAGTTTTAAAACATTGACCTATTGACCTATTGACCTACTGAAAAATTTAACATATTTTAAAACTTTGACAAATTTGAAAATTTTGACAACTTTGACAGCTTTGACAATTTTGACAACATTAACAATTTTGACAACATTGATAATTTTGACAACTTTAAATTTTTTTTAAAACTTTGACCTATTGAATTATTACATTGCATTGATTAATTTACCTATTTATAACTATGAAAAATTTGACAACTTTAACAATTTTGACAACTTTGACAATTTTTATAACATTGACAATTTTGACAACTTTAATAATTTTTAAAACTTCAAAAACTTTGACCTATACACCTATTGACATATCAAGTCAAATTGATTAATTTACCTATTAAACTATTGAACTCTATAACAAATAAATCTTGTTTAAACCCTATTTTGGGTTAATAGTCAGTTTTGGTTTTGTAACCTCACATTCCATTGGATGTAGATGTTGAAGAGTATGATATTAATATTTACATGTCTTGATTTTTTTGGAGTATGTGGAGATGAAATACATATAAATAGATATATTTTTATATTTTTATAGCATACAAATGGATAAGATTTTATAAGTTTCACTTTGATCATAGTTTTTTCCCATTCAAAGTCCATAGTCCCAAATTTAGAATTTTATATACTATAATCTTTGCATTTAATCTTGTATTTAATTCAAAAATTGATATAGAAGGTTTTATAATTGTTATATAATGTGTTTATAAATGTTTTGTTAGTTATGAAGTCATTTGATGTTGAAAAACCAAAAGACCTTGCATACCCTTGTTTCTAACATATAAAATACAATGTTGAATGATTGATATTTCTTGTTTGTGAATGCCTTGATCATTGTGAAAGCTTGCTCATTGAATTAAAAAATTATAATAATGTTATACAAACTTAATAAAATAATTAGATCATCTTGAAAGCTCTATTTGGACATTACATGCAATTATTTTCAGTCTCGGCCTATATAGTTACTACAAAGCTTGACTTTTAGGGTTTTAACCATAGGAAGAGATTAAACCCTTAAAAATTCTAATAAATTTTTAATATATTGTTTATTAGATTTTTTTTAAGTTAATAAAGTGATTTAATACTTGAACATTTTATATTCCATACTGTACTACCCTGTAAATAGTCAACTAGACTAAGAGACCTAATGAGAAACAAGGTAAAGAAGAAAGTTGAACTTAGGTGAAGAGTTGAGGACCAAATTTTATTAAAAAGTAGGATTGGCCATAATTTTGGTAAAATATAGTTTTGGTATGGTCAAAGTGTCTCCATAATGGTAAAACCTTGGAGCTTTGTGAATTTTTAGGGTTAATTAAATTTTCAAGTAATCCTGGAGGTACAAAATTTTACAAAGGAACCTAACCTAAGATTTGTATGAGATAATGGCATGGAAAAGGGTTGTAAAAATCCAAATTATTTTTCCTTGAAGAGTTTTTGTATGGAATAGAACATGAGTTTTTCCCTAAAATAGGGCTACAAGCCAAGACAAAGGCTAAAAAGAAAAATTTGAGAAAAGATAAAAGAGAGAGGGGTTTAAAAGTTGGAATTATGTTGTATGAGTAGGATAAGGAGTTATAAGGTATAAGATAAGTGAATACAAAATATTAGATAAAAATACATTTGATCAAGATCCTGAACACTTGCATGTTGTTGAGAAAGCACTGCATCAAAAGTGTATAAGAAGTAAGTACAAAGAGAAGAAGGCCATTAAGCCTAAGTGATAAGAGTGTCATGAGTAATTTCTACTACATGTAATGAAATTTAAAAACTTTAATTTAAAAAAATATAAGATCTAATATTTATAGCATTAAAGATAATAATTTTTTAATCCTCATTTATGCATGTATAACATTAAATATAAGATCTGATACATATAATAATTTGAAAGATAAAAAACAATGTACTATAAAACACAATGAAATAAAAAATAAATATAAATTAGATATATGAAGACATGATAGGCATATAATATAGGTACATACATGTCCAATGTCAATAATACATAGATTTGGCTATGATAGCCATACAAAAAATCACATCTACCAACATAGTATCTAATGTTGCCTAAATGTCATATGCATATATATAATGTAAAAAATGCATTAATTGCCATATAAGCATACAAAAAGGTACATATAATATTTAACACATCCTATTCACCAAACATCCTTCCTCTCTTTTCTTTCCTCGAAGAAGACTCTCCCTAGGATGCCCTACTAGTAGATGAAGACCTCTCTAATGCCTTAGATTTCTCCAAAGTTTGATTGTGGGTCATACGCTCATAGCTATCTTGTAGTTGAGCCTATTAAAATAAAATATTATTATAAAATTAACATAAAGTATATTCAAATAATTTATAAGAAATTAATTTTAAAATACAATAAAAAAATTATTTAAATATGTGCACTCAATATAAGCTTGTGATCCTCCTCAATCTATTTTTCATGCTCAATCAAGTCAATGGCAGGCTTAGCTATCCAAATAGGCATCTAAAATATAGAGGAACATGAAAATTTTCCCAAATAACCATCTGATTATAACTATCAACTATCATAGGATAACCCTACATACACAACACATAAACATAAGTTATATTTGGCCCAAGTACACATGTACTAAAATTATTAAAAACAAGTCATTTTTTCCAATTAAAAATTATAAGATCCAATATATACCTCTATTAGTGCCTATACTATGACATCATAGCAATAATTCCTATTTTTGTTTCAGCTCATGGAGACAGAGGAGTGTTAGTAACAACCGTCAACTGTTCATGGAAACAAGGTCTCACTTAGTTTTATATAAAGCACATGTTAAATCTTATATATGGAAACCAAAATGATAAATTAAAGCACTTGTAAATGTAAAATATTTGTCTACATAAGTACATTAATTTAATGATACATTATATGAAATAATATGACAAACATGTGTGCATGAAGATACACTTAGATCTAAAATTTTAAGCCATCTATTAAATTGGTAGAGTAGTAGCATTATACAAAAACCAAATTAGAGGATTAAAATTATGAAATGGAATATCTATAATATACTAGTTTATTTTTTTTTCAAATTTATAAATATAAATATACTTGGGTCAAGATCTTTAATTTATGTTATATTACATGTTGGACTATAATGGTTTTTGATTTATTAATTTTCTAGAAATAGGGGTTTGGCTTAGGTCTAAAACCTCATAACTAATTACTTTTGGATGAATTTTTAAGACTAACTTAGATTATTTAGGCATATTTGAAATTGTGTTTTAAAAAGGTAGGCTAACATTTGATGGAGTAGAGTGATGAAGTATGATTGGCTTCCTAGGATTATATAAAAATTAATGACTAATGATTTAGCCACACTATATATAATAGAGACACTATAGATTGTGTAGGTGGGGATTGTTGTCCCATTGAGTAGATTCATTTTTTTTACCTATTCAGCAACTAGGATGTGTCATGTAAAATATTTCTATTCTCCCACAAGTCCCTTGAGAGTGAAATATCACTTTCAAGGTTGCGATTAGGAGATTTGGATTATCAACTAAAGGCAGGGTTTTGGCCTTGATAGAGGAATGTGATAGTGCTAAGGTTATTAATTAGATGTAATATTTTTGTTTATAAGCACATGATCTCTACACTCATCATAGGCTAAGTGTACAATCATATGACCCCTTACCAATGAGGGTTAGATATTGGGATAGTAGTGGCCATCAAGGCTTCTAGTTAGATAGGTATGCCACCATTGAGAGAGTTTCCATGAGTGGTAGACACAATGACAATGATATATTTTGTATCTATTCTATATTAGAGTATTTTAGGATAGTTTTTGAATGAGGTGGAGACCCTGCTAACATCACTGGTAAAATTAGGAGAGTACTAATTGGAGTACATTTAGAAAAATATCCTATCTCTAGGTTACAGTTATGGTAGGATGCCAACATTAAGTACAACCACCACCATAATATGTAGATACTTAGATGTACAATCAAGCATAGGATAGAGGGTTAGGAGATGAATATTAGGGGGAAAGAAGGGTGAGCATACACTTGATAGAGAGGAACCAACAAGATAGAAGGAGAATGCTAATATGAGGTCTAATTAGGAATTATACCTAGATTAACATGAAGCTACCCAAATAAAGTAGTGAGTTGGTTTATTTTTAGTTACTTTTTAAGTTATTACTTAGTTATTATTTCTTTATATGACTAGAGATCTAATGTCTTCTCTTATTATATGTTTCTAGAGTGAATTAGTTAGTCGTGGATCATGATTAAATAAAATTTGGTTAGGATTTTTTATGCGAGGATTATTTGAGCATCAATAATAATTTTTTGGATGCAATTTTGCATGTGCAAATAAGTAAGAATATATTTTTTTCCTACTTATCATAAATATGTGGAGTTCCCTCAGAATAAGAGAGAGATATTTGGCCTAGAGGAAAATGTGTTTGGTTTAAATTCTTAGGTGAAGAGTCTCAATGAGATTGTTAGGGATAGGGGAGGTTAGGCTTCATATAGCCAAAAAATAGTGGGAGGTACATCAACCACATAATTATAAGAAAGACACATAAAAGTAGAGAAATAGTATCCCAAATCACTCATCAACATGTATATGTAAATAACTACAATCATAATAAATACTAAGAGGAAAACATACATGTAAACATTTTTTTACCTCTATATATGTAAATAGTGTTGTTTTAATAGAGGTACATGTAGTTGTGGATGGCCTAGCAAGTACATCCAAATATGAAAACAAACCTATGATAAAATGAATGCTGTAAAGGTTAATTGTAAAGATGAAGGAGCTGTCACCTCCTGTGACATAAAAAATGACATATCTATTATATTAAATTTTTATTTAAATTAATTGTTAGCATAGAAATTAAATTTGAAAACATAAATTAAATTTAACATGAAATTTATATAAGATATACCTACATATGTGTGGTGACTGATGTTTATACACCAAATATGGATGCTAAAAACACATCACTCTTAAGAATATGATCTAATCCATGTTAACCACTGATGCCATCATCATCAGAAGGTCTCATGCGCATCCATCCATATGAATTGCAAGGGAGGGGTTAGGTTCAAGTAGATTATGGTGTATCTGTAGCGTCACTCTTCAAAATCCTACTCATATGATAAAAAAGTATATCGATGAGTGAACTAAGATCATGGAGAGTATCTGTATCCATGACTTGCTGACCTTTGGAGGGGATCTCAAGATCAAGAGGATCTTGGATATGAATCTATGTAGGTTTATTAGGTGCATGATGTGCACCTAGTCTATCCTGCATAGAGCCTTTTTATTGGCCCTAAAACTCACTAAAATAAAAATAATTGGGAATCTAGTTGAGGACAAACTCACAATAGAGTTTCCTCAAAAAATATAATGGGACCTCATGGTTATTACACGGTGAATATTAAAAAATTGTTTGCCATCAATCCCAAAAATTGGCCATGATTTAGTTATGTACACAATGATGGATAGGAAAAAATTTGGTGGTTACGGTAAATGGGGCATTAGTGGCTAGGTCAATGAATAGGGAAAAAATGTTAGCTTTTGAAATTTCCAAATTCTAGACCTAAAGTGCTGACAACTTGTTAGCATAATAGGCCTTAAAAGTATCCCTATATGAGGTCCATTGGTCAATTTGAAATTTTATAGAGTCTATTTGACCTAATAAGGTATGTATGGAATTGGCTAGCTGGGTGGGATAGGAGTTGGTCAAACTGGGATCTCTCATTCTATCACTTAGGTCTTCAATTTCAAGTTTTTTGTGACATTGTTTTTAATTAAAAACTCTTGAAATTTAGTGGGTTTTGGGGAAATTTAGGAGGGTTAGGTGGAGGGATAGGAGGAATAACATTATTTTTTAGAGGGTTAGGAGGAAGAGCAAGCTAAGGGTTTTATGGAGGGTTGGGAGGGTTAGTAGGATGAAATATTAGAAAAAATAAATTACAATTAAAAAAATTGGTTAACTAATGAAAGTTATGAAAAAATAGTGTTAAATAGAGAATATTTTGATGACTTACCTATCTTATGTGGTGGCATAATCTATTAGCAGGCATGTGGGGTGAATTTATGAGCTTCATGGCACTTTCTAGCACTTTTTTCAGTATAACACGATCATCAAAATGGAGAGTAGGAGGTAACATGAATGTAAAATAAATAATTTTGAATTCAAGTTTAAATATTTTTTTGTTACATAGGGAATGTGGTCATGTTATTAACATCATCACATTTCCTTTAATAACGTGATTGTGTTACTATTTAATACAACACGATCATGTTATGGCTTAGCAATCTTTAGCCTAGACTTAAGTAACATGATCATTTTAATTAAATAACATGATCACATCATCAATTAAAGTGATAACATTATGTTAAATTTCCATATAATTGTCCCCCAACTTCGTTCACTCATCCTATAACTATAGAGGACTATTTTTTTATACACCTACAAAAGACTATTTTATAAAAGTTTGTGTATGAGTTAAGATGATTTTTTATTTTTTTGAGTTATAAAAAATTTCATAAGCATTGTAACATGTTATACATGGTAAAATAATATTAAAAACATAATATTTCAGTGCTAGAAATTCTATTTTGTGAAAGTCACCTATTAGATCCCTAAAATAGACCTAGAGACCTATAAACCTAAAAATACATAATTTTAGAATGAGAGGTTAAACACTTATATTATTATATAATGCTGATTTATTATATGTGTTAACACATAGACAGTTCCTAAATGTTGTCTAATAATTATACAAAGTGACCTACAAGAAAAATTATTTAAAGAGAGGAGTACAACTAAGAAGTTGGTGACTAGATATAAGTAGATCTCTACAAGAGGATATTGATTATATAAAAAAATATATCATCAAGGCTATCAAGGGTATTTTTAAATAAAGTTAAAATTCCTCGATTAATTTTTATATATAATTTATTATATCTAAAAATATAAAGTTAACCTGAAATGATATTATAAAGATGTTTTACCCAAACATTTTAGAAAAGTAAAGGGCATATATCTTTCATTCATGGAAACACATATTGATCTTAAAGAGTGTGTATGCCAAATTAAAAATAAAATGGATATATGTTGAATCGCAAGATTGAAATTAATGTAAAATAATACATAGAGACTATACAAAATACATAAAAAATACATCATGTCTATATATGATAATTCAACATAATTACATGACCTTAATGTTTAATTCCATTCAAAAATACATTTTCACTACTATTCAGGACGCCATAAAGACTAATAACAAATGTTGTCAAAGATCAAGATGTTATGAGAGAACACCATTTTCAGTTTTTTTCCACAAAAAATTCAAAATTTTAAAACATATAGGATGAAATTATTGGTATCCCATCATGCTTGATTGATAAACCCACCACCCGTTCTAGCCTAAAGAATGACCTTCTCAATACAAGAAAAAATATAGTGTTTTAGCATAATTTTAGATGTGAATATAAAATAAACTATAAGTCATTTTTATGGACCAAAAGATCCATCCTATATGTCTTTCAAAAATATTATTTCATTCCAAATCAATTTGATCAACTCTTTGAGATAAATTTGTGGCATACGTTATAGTGGCGTGTCTCAAAATGCATGTTTTTGGCACGGAAAAGACAACTTCTTAAGCTCTAAGACATATTTTTAATTACAAGACCCCCATGTGAAAATATATCACTTGACTCATGTTTATATAAGAAAATTATGCATTTTTTCATGAACTTGATGTCCAAGTCCACTTGAAAAGACATTTTCACTACTCTTTAGGAAGGTGAAAACACTAACAACAAATGTTATCAAAGCTTGATATGTTGTTTGGTAACTCCATTTTTTAGATTATTCACTATAAAATCACACTAAAAACACATTTGGATTAGTATATAATTTATAGGTCCACGTTCTTATCCTTTTATGGCATTCGATCGACAAACCCACCACCATTCTAGCCTAAAAAATGCCCTTGCCAACATAAGAAAAATAATTTAAATTTATATTATCTTAAAACATACATATAAATAAAAATATAATGTAATTTTTATTAACAATAATATCCCTACTCCAAGTGTTTCAAAACTATTCTTTCATCCCATATCATTTTGGCTGAACCTTTGATAAAAAATTGTGGCATAAGCTGTAGTGTCAGATCCTAAAATGTAACTTTTTAGTACTGAAGAGACAACTTCTTGAGCTCCAACGTGTATTTTTCTGATTGGGACCCCTAGGTGAAATTTTTTCACTTAGAACACATTTGAATATTATAATTACATGTGTTTCCATGACCCTTACATCCAACATCACCCAAAAATACATTTTCACTATATTTAGGAATGTTGAAACACTGACAAGAAATGTTGTCAAGGATTGATATGTTGTTCAAGAACTCCATTTTTGGTGAATGTTTTGTAGATAAATGTCACTTATAACACTATAACATATATTTCCACATTATTGGCCCTAGTAACACTTGTTATATAAATCCATGACCCATTCTAGCCTCAAGAATGACCTTCCCAATATAAGAAAAAATGTTGAATTTTAGCTTAACTTCATATGTGCATAGAATAGAAATAATAAGTCAAACAAACCTTAAGATACCTCATCTACATGTATAAAAACTCTTTTTTCAATGCAGATCAATTTTTTTAAACCTCTGAGACTGATTTATAGTATAGGTTGTAATGATGCATCCTAAAATGTAACTTTTTGGTAGTGAAAAGACAACTAATGATTTTTCACAAACATGGCCTTATTTCTATCATAAATGAACTATGTTGAGTATCAAGTATTCACTTTGTTAATGCAAATAATATTCTAATGTACATGGCAGATGTCAAATAGCCTTTAAACGATTTTTATAGACCTTTCAATTTTATTCTTAGCTTAGATCTCTAATCTTACACTTCATCCACATCCAAACAAGCCTAGAAAACTAGTGGCCTAGTGAACCTTCTTGCAATAAATGTGATAATTTCCAAAGTTAAGAGGTTGGCATGATTAAATCTATGAATTTTATTTGCTTTGTATATGTGATTCCCAATGTTGATAGAAATAATATTTATGTATAGACTATCCTCCTTGGCCACTAATCTGGTGGATTGGTGTAGTAGAGAATTAAGAAGAGATAATTTACATCTTGTAAAAAAGAGATCTCTAATTTAAGGGGTTTTATTATATTTTAAAATGTAATAAGACTTAAAAAGTTGACTAAACTTATTTCCTGTGCTAAAGGTGGAGTTATGGCCATAAATGGGGGTCCTACATTGAAAATTATGAAATATCACTTAGATTGTAGTGAATATAATTAAAAAGTGGCAACTTTGGAGTTTATAATAAATTAAATATAGGTGAGAAGGAATAAATGTTAAATTAGGGGAAAATTAGACCAAGATATTTGGTGAAAAATAAGGCAAAACTATTGAATAAACTCATCAAAAGTACAAACTTATAAGGGTGTGTTTTATGAAATGAGTGTAATAGAGCCTTGAAGGTCATCAAACTCCTTGGAAATAGGCTTTAAATAATGTCAAACCTTGTACCCCTACACCTTGAACAAGTAAATAGTCATTTGATGGAGTCAAATAAGCATTTAAGGTCTTGCAAACTACCCTCTAGAATAATAGAAATACATCATGGGACATGAAAACAAGTTGTTTCAAGAAGTAAAGCACTTAAGGTAAGGACATGGTGAGTTAATATCAAAATTGAATGAAGGAGACCACCATTGCACAATAAAGGACAATGAATGCATGAATTTGACCACATCAAACACTTCAAATAACCATTATGTTCCTACTATGCCATCCTTAATTCCAAGCAACCTCATTTCAAGGATAAATATTAAGTACTTTTAGATTGAGCTTCTTTTATCTTCAAGAATAAAAAATTATTTACGAACAGTGCCAACCACATGAAGGTGGAAGCTTATATGGCACTATTAACCTAAATAATAATATTATTAATGAATTAAACATGTACTACCAAAAAAACCAAAAATATTTGGTCAAAATGATTATATCTACATATTAAAAGTCAACATACCTACACATATCTATCTATCAAACAACTAGGATCTACTATAATGTTTATATTAGAAATAATATCCTCCTTGTCTGACTCATGAATTTTCCATATATTGTAGTTTAATGGCATTACATGATATTTTTTTAATACAATATTCTTTGCAAAAATAAAATTTGAATAGTGCAATATCCTCTTGTGTGTTTCAATGTTTTTAGACAACAACATATTTGAATTTTTTATTAGATATCATTGAATCCAAGTTCCAGTGACTACCACATACCTAGTAGGATACTGAATGTTTTCATCATCCATGATTGTGGAAGTCACTTTTTTTATTTTCTTCTACACACTGACATAATTAGTAGTCTCTCTTCTCTTCATTGTCCTCATCTACAATAACTATAAAACAAGTCATGTATCACACAAAATAATTTATAATGACACTATTTTAAGATAGATAATGGGATTAAATAGTACATAATGAATAATATTCCCCTTAGATACACACGATGAGATACATGGTCAAAGTCATGTCAAAATGTCATATCTATAATTTTTAATGTTATTGGAACTTGATGTGTTGATTGGAATTAGAGGTCTGAAACTCTAGTCATCCACCCATTTCTATGATTTAAAATAATTCCAAATATAGTCCATTCATGTATAATATAATCATGCCAAGTGTCTCATGTGAATAGTTTAGGAGCTTGTATTTGGGCTATAAAATTAGTAGAGCTCACTTAAACCTGATATAGTCATACAATCCTCATACTTTGCCAATTTTTCTTCCTCCATTAACCAAAATTGTAAACAAATATTAGAATTTGGTTGAATACTATGGCACATGTTCCTCTTACATGATTCAACCACATTTTGTGCATCAGTCAAATGATCACGATTGTCAAATGTCAACTTAAGTCCCTTGCAAAGGCTCTTTTCACACATGATTTAGCACCATCATGTTTCCATTTTCATGGCTAGACTTAGTGAAAATCCAAATATGTTCTACACCAGTGGTAATGTTCATCCTTATAAAGCATTACAACATTCATACATTCTTAAATTGTGATGCATAATTTTTAGATCAAATGTAATGTTGATTAAAATGAATGTTCTTTAAAGTCAACTATCCAATAACTTTTCAAAATAACTGAATGCATACTCTACATAACGTGATCATCAATAATTGATATATAAATATTACTCCCTTAATATTTTTAACCTTGCTTAGTACTATTAGGTACATGCATGAATGTTATATGCATAAATATGTCAACTTTTGATGAGTTGTTATATTATGACTTAACCTTCTTTTATGGTTTGAATGTGTCATTTTCATCAAATTTCAATACTAGAACAATTGGTCCAAGTTGTGTCTTTAATTATTTTGAATTATTCATCCAACCATCCATCCCTATGTGTGTGCCTTACATACTCATAAATAATTTTCAACCTAAATTTGACCATAAATTTTAAAATGGGTATATGTTTTTTAACAAGCTTGCACCTTTCAAATTATTATGCATATTTTAATTGATAATTCATGGATTTGTATTTTATCAAAATAACTAATTCATGTCCAATTTCACTTTTCTTTATTTTCATAGATAGAACTTTTTGGTCTTGGTAATCCACCACAAATGTTACAATATCCATCCAAACATGCTTTTTTATAAAAGAACTGTTCATCTAGTCTTTCATAAAAATGGTTGATATAAATTCCCTAGATGATTTTGGGGGAGCTTGTAATCCACACTCCTCAAAAATATTATTAGTATTCAAATTACAACAAATATTGCATAAAACATCATAGTGCATTGTAAACTCAACATTTTTCCAACAATAAGTGGTGCGTGTGTGATTTATTTTTATATAAAAAGGTTTGGACATCTCAAAATATGTTTTATATCAATCATTTTTCCCTTGTTTGTCTAATTAATTTATAATTTGTGATTATATAATAGGTAGATCTCTAATCTTTATTGCATGATTTAGAGCATACAGTATGATATGCATCATGTAAGTTATCAAAAAAAATTACATTTTCATGATCCATATTAGATGTTCTTAGACCTAATCTATACATGGTAGGTATCATCTTAATCAATTTCATAAACAAAATAAACTATTGGCATATTTTATTATCATGACCCGAATTAAGAAATAAACTATCCCAAATTTAAAGAGCTAGTCTTCATAAATCATGGTCAAACATTTTGATAGGCATTGGTTTCAAAATACTTTCATCAACTTCAATTAATTAATAAAATTTTCTAAGCACAATTCTTAGAGATTTTGTTACTAGTGTAAATTATTGAGAGGGTGTTTAAAAATATTCATTACTTTAACTGATTACTAGTGGGAAGACATTTTCTACATTGTATCTTTCATCATTATATGCTTCTATGAAATTTTCTTCATTGAAAATTTCATCATTATTTATTTCTATGAAAATTTATTTATTTTTTGGGGGTAAGGCATAACACATACAATTGTCATAAATAAAATAAAAATATATACTTTGAATGTGAGCATACAACAGTATGTAATTAATTATTATCAATTTCATTATTATGGAATTCAATATTGTTAATTATGTCATTATCGAATTGATTATTTTCAATTTCATCATTATTCAATTCACTATTATCAATTTC
The DNA here is from genome assembly GCA_037957365.1 of Torreya grandis. Lineage (NCBI taxonomy): Eukaryota > Viridiplantae > Streptophyta > Pinopsida > Cupressales > Taxaceae > Torreya > Torreya grandis. The sequence goes on along the minus strand of JARHVA010006511.1, from coordinate 482,855 downwards.
ATCATTGTGTATGAAAATTTACCCAATAGAGATAGTTTATGTATCTTATTTTAACTAATTTCTTCCATTCATAATTTATTTTTTTATCTCACCTCTTTTATGTACTCAAGTGTTTTGTTCTTCAAGTTATTTTTATCTCTTGAATGTGATCCATCACCCTTTGTACAATTGGTAGAATTTCAATGGTAGGGTATAAAAAAGCATTTGATAACTCTTGTTCCCAACTTATAGTCACTACAGAAGCATCTAGAGAATGTTTATCAATACATATTTCTTGATTTAGGTATAAAATATGTTAAAAAGTGAATTATTTTCTATATAGTATAATGCAGACACATTATAATATAACACATACACATTATATTATAATTTATATGCATTGTATTATAATGCATATGCATTATTACATAATTTATATGCATTAAAAATGACTTGCACATGCTATATTTTTTAGTTCAAATTTTAAACTTTTTGTCTGGGAAATAGTATTGATTATTGAGCCAAAGAATTGGACCTATCATTATATATCCAAATTTGAGAGATTAGATAAAAAACAACAAACTTCAACTTACATTGCCAAATAAACTAGGAATTTCATCATCTAAAAAAAAAAAATTATTACCATGATGATGAGTTCACTCTCCTCTTTTCAAACATATGATATTTGAAATATTTGGACTATTTTATGGTTATAAACTATGTTGATTATTATCTATAACTTTTTTAATCCAGCACATGCCATAAACTATGTTAATATAATTTGTCTTTCATTCATCTAATTGCGAAAAAAGTTATATGGTCACAAACTATGCCTAATTATACAGACATTAAAAAAAACAATTTTCATATTATATGAGGTAGTTAGGGGGAATATGGTTGACTATGCATTTTATTATTAGTTTTCAAGCTCTATTTACTTTTTAAAAATTTATAAAAAATATTCATTAACAAAATATAAAAAGCATAGGTGATAAACTATAAGATCATATCTAAATACTCACCAAAGGGTTTAAATTAAAAAAAATTTGGATGATTATATACCATTTAGGACCATGTTATTTTCCTCTGGTCATTCTCGATAGATAAACCCACAACCATTCCAACCTCAAGAATGCCCTTGCTAAGATAATCAAAAATATAGAATTTTATCTTAACTTCAAACATGAATAGAACATAAAATTTAATTTATTTTGGTGAATCATAATATCCCTCTTATGAAATTTTTAAGAGTATTATTTCATATTATATCACATTGGATGAACTTTTGAGAGTAATTTCTTGCATAAATTACAATGGCAGGTCCTAAAATGCAACATTTTGGGATTAAATAGATAATTTCTTGAGATCTGATATGAAATTTTAGAATGGGACCCATACGTATAAATTTATCACTTTTAACTTATTTGGATAGGATAATTACATGTTTTTCCATGACGCTAACATCTAAGTCCACTTGTATATATAATTTTGCTATTATTTAGGAGGGCATAAATATTGACAATAAATGTTGTCAAAACATGAGATGTTGTTCAAGAACTCCATTTGTGATTAATTTTCATGGAAAAATAGAGCTTAAAAAATGTAAAAATTGGTGGATAACATCTAGGACCATGTTCTTTTCCTCTTGTCATGCCCGATCAACAAACCCATTACCCATTCTGGCCTCAAAAATGACCTTCCCAATATAAGAATGGCCATGACTTAGGTTTTATAGATACAAATTAATTTAAATTAGGATTAAATATATGACTTACCATTTCATAACTTTTTTAGTTTGTAAAATTTCCACACTATACCCAAGGAAATATAAAATGAAAAAACACAAGCCTACACATGTAAAAATAAACAAAAATCAGACCAAAAGTGAGATAAGTCATGTTATATTACTCTAAATGATTTAAGTTTTTATTTTTAATGTGAGTTTTGATGTATTTAATATTTTTAATTTTTTACATGTCCTTAAAATCAAATATAAATTAATTTATACATCATTGCTAGTAAATATGGCATTATTTCTAGGATTAGAGAAGCTAGGTTGAGCAACATGTGAAGGTACATGATATTATAATCAATGTGTAAGATTTGAAAGAGTATCCAAAGGGTGTTTATATAAATTTTTTTATGATTCTCAGCTTTTAAATCTAATATTACTCTTTTTCCAGCTCCACACAAGCTATGAAAGCTAATGGACAAGTGAACCTTCTTGCAAGCAAAGTGATAATGACCCAAGGTGAGAGGTTGGCATGATTAAATCTATAAATTATCTTTGATTTGTATATTTAATACCTTTCACTTATCATATCTAAAAATATTTCAAAAAATATAACATATTATCTAAACAAATTTTAAATGATTTAATGTCTTGGAAGTCATAATGATTATTGTTTGATATTGGTTTTACTTTCTGGAAGGAAAGATGGATAAGTAGGAATAAAATAAATGAATGGGAATATGAATAAGCAAACTGAAAATTATATTTCTAGTCACTTGTATAATTATTCATTACGTATAAAAAATGGGAATCTTCTCTTTTTGAAATGAGATTTGTGACTATCCATTATAATAACAAAAAAGACTCTATATTTTGTGAAACATTTATGTTACCTTGTTATACTATTTGATAAATCTAGGATCTATATAATAATATATTCAATTCCAATTTTATCATTTTTTAAACCCATTAATTAAAGGGTACACATATATATCTATATTCGTAATTTGAAACATTCTCCTATTCTGGTAAATATCATTTTTCCGAACTCACACTTCAACACAATACTTTATATGCATGTTTAAAGTTTACTTATAAAAATGTTTTTATTTTTGGAATAAATGTATATTATTTTTCCATTTGAAATAAATACACAAATAATAATTCAATTATTACTCAAATTGTATTATCATTTTATTTATTATAATTAATGACTTAGTTGAACAAAAGAACATGATCATGCCACATGATAGGCATCTTGTTTCTCAAATTCACACAGTGATAAATATTACAATAATTCATTATGGTAATTTCATTGGTATATAGTCACATTGCTTTATATAATTTTTATAAAATAAGTGACCCAAGGCCTTCCTGAATCTCAATAAGTGTCCACATAGATGTTTTGGCTTAAACATTATGGCCTAGATAATATTAATGTTATTTAGTCAATATTAGATAATTATGAAATGTTGACTTAGGTTTGTAATATAATTTTGGCCAACAAGGGAACCCATATATGATTCTTCTACTTATAAAATATCATTTTGGATTTATTATTCACTTTTACACAAACACTGTGTGGGTTGTATCTTGTTTATGACTTATAACTATGGGATGAAGACACATAGATGGTCCATATGAATCAAGGAAACATAATAAATGGAAATTTTTATATAAATTGTATGATATGTGAATGGATAAGACATATACAATAAATTATTCATTATTAAATAATTTTTTAACCACATGAACAGGGTGGTTACATTTTACTTTTTACCTTCAATCTAGAGCCAGTAGATGAGATTCTTAACCAAGCCTTAGCCATAAATACATTAAATTAGAAAATATAATTTATTATGGCGAAGTATCATATCATTGAAATCAATATCTACATCATCATGTTTTCAAGTGACTCTTGATAAATGTAATAACTTTTATTGTTAGATGTGACCTAGCATTGAATTTTTTTGTACCACAAGTTATCTTTGTTCATGACACAATTTATAATGCCTAACCCTCACATTGATGCAGTCGACCTTGAAAAACATGTAATTAATTTTTTGTATGAATGATAATATATTGATGAATATAGGGACAAGATGACATTCTATTGATATCTATAATTAATTGGTGACACTTGATAGATAAGGGTGATTTGTAATTATGAAATGATTGATGGGAACCCATATCCATCTCAAAGATTAAAGAATTTTTCAGGTTTTGTTTTATTATATTACATATATAATATAATTCACTATATTATATTATTTAATAACCCCAATGACTTTCGAGAAGATTAGCATTAATTTATAGGAGGAATAAGGGATATAATGAAGACACTATTAGTCCAACATAAAGCAAACAAACCATACCAAAGTTTACCCCAACCTATATATAAATAATAGAAGGGATCAATTTATTTATATTGAAATTTAAATAGAATGAGGGGGTTGATGTAGAATAGTTTATCTCTAAGAATGGTACACAAACTATACCATCAATGTCCATAAAATAAATTGGTATAGGATTTATGCAAATTATAAATATATAATTTATAATGAAATATATCAAGTAAAAATGGGTGAATGTGAATGTTTGACTGAGGATAATTAATTAATGTTCATGTGGATGATTTTTTTGTCATAAATAAATATAATGTTTTTGTTTTCTTTTTTTTTAAATCCTTATAATTTAAATTAAAAATGACATATAGTTGTATATGCACAAGTCACCAATATAACCCATGTTACCCAAAATTAGCCACCATAGGTGAGTATGATTAAATTTTTTGATCAAAGTGGTCTTAAATTTATTTATATCAATCTTAAGCGTCTTGTATTAGTCATGGTTAGTCTTAGAGTGATAGGCACTATGTCATTTTTGGTAACCGTGAGAGTTTATTAAAGTGGTCTAGTTAGAGGTGAAGTCAACTCACCTAGTCTTGTCAGCAAAGTCAATCAATTTGGTCACCTCGAATATGTTAAGCATAGATTAAGGTAACTTTTACACGGTTAAGTTTTGAGTGAGATTTCAAGTTCAAGCTTGAATCATCATCAAGAAAGAATCAAGGTCATTCCAAAATAATAAATGTGTTCCAAGATGATTACGTGGACCAAGGAGTAAAATATGGTAAGATGACAACATTACATTTTAATTTTTTCTACAGATGTTAAGGTATTTTTGGAAAAATTAAGGTATTTCATTAAAATGGTTTTATATAATGCTCTAATGTGGTAATAATACTTACTCAGATAGATAAACCATTAAGGTTACTATCATTATATAAGGGCATCCTATGTCATTTAACACTTACAGAATGTCATGGTATATGTATTTATGCGTACATGTCTAAAATATCTTAAGACTACCATTCAAACATTGGAACCCTTTTGTAATTTCCCATTCATTATTAATAACATTTAAATAAGGTATAATGAATAAGTTATAGGGAAATAAAAATGGGAAATTATTTTGCACATTGGTCCACCCCTGTACAGGTAAAGGAAATATTCATGATCACTGGGTTTATTAACTCCAATAGGTTTGAGAGGAAAACAAGTAGTTTTTAAAAGAGAATGGGTCTATGAGGATCTATTTCAAAGGATTTATATTAAGGATCCATTTATAAAACTATTCAACAATATTCCTAGACTCCTCAAATTCAAATACCTAATTGAAATCAAGTGAAAAATCTATAAGAGAAAAAATCCTACCCCATTTCTCCATCTAGTTTATTAGTTTACTTATAAGCTCAATAAACCCCATGGAATTGAGGCTGGTATATAGAGGAGAAAGAATATCAAGTCTAATGGTCTCATGGGAAGGAATTGAACCCTATACCCTTCCAAATCATGACATGATTTAGGATATTCCCTTGAGATTTATCAATCATCCTTATCATAGTAAGATGTCTTAAACCCTCTTGGAACCATATAATCTTAGTTTTGAGGAGTTTCAAAAAATATTATAGCTTGTTGTTATGAATAGATGATTATGTGATATCATGAACTATCCTATTAATTTTCCTATTCCATCTTCTAGCATCTATTCAACATGTCTCAAAATTAATAAGGTAAACAAATCTCTATATGGTGGCAGGTTATAGACTTGAACAAGAGAGTTTGAGCCCTTTGAAAAATTCAAACATGTTTGAGGTTCAATATTAGAATATCAATCTTTAATAACATCCTTATGACACTCTAAAAGTTCATAAATATGTCCCAAAAACCCATGGAGGCTAAAAATCTTCATAAAAATATGAATACTTACATAATACTACCAATATCTTGCCTAAATTGATGTTGTAGGTAGAGAAGTAATGAGTGGTTATTATGTTTTATACGTAAAAAAGAGTAAGAGGTTAAATTTGAGTATATATAACCATATAAATATTAAAATAATTATTTTATTTTGATAAATAATAAGAACATCAATTTGAACCAAGACTGGTTATGGATCTTTTAGGTATGTTAAGACCTAAAGAAGAAAATATGGTGTGTAAGACTTAATCCTAAGAAACTAATATGAAAATTGATTTTATAATTCATATAATAGTTCTATAACATCCTAATGAATATTTAAAATAATTGTGTATACCATATTCAATCATTATTCCCAAATTTGGAAGATAAGTGATAAAACCCTTTGGGTAGGCCTTAATAGAGTTCAAAGGTGGGAAAGAAATCTAAAACCCTATGAGTGGATGTTTACGTATTAAATGTTTTTCTTGAAAAAATTAATGTATATGGTTATATAATTTAATAACTTTAAACTCATAAAATTATTTTTCACTATTTAGGGTTGAGTAGTAACTAAATGATTCATGTATATAGGTTAACATAAGTTATGAATGTCTACAGGTTTGAAACGAGGGATTATTTATATGAATTATTGATATTATAAGTAAAAGAGAACTTTAAAATTTAAAAAGTTTTTGATATTTTCCCCAAGAGTATTCATGTATACAAATTTTAATAAACCCCATGCTAGGACAAATTTACAAGGATGGTGAGCTCAGAATAAAGACATATAGGTTTGACTAGTGAAACTTGAAGGATATGCTCTTTGTGTAGAATATGGAGTCTAAAAAAGGATATGAGGAGTGTTAAGAACATTGAGAGAGTTACAAAATAATTTATTCATTTATATTAAAATAAAACCATCATTTGGATTCAAGTTTCAATGGATGAGAAGAGATTTAGGCCTAAAAGTGCACCTACAGGCTTGTGATAGGTAGAATAATATATAGGTCATGGTGTTAATTATTAAGGTTTCCATACTTATTTATAATCATCGATAAATCTAAAACCAACTAAAGAGAACTCAATCTCAAATACCAACAATCAAGAAGCCTACAAATGCATCTATAGGATTATGTACAAAAGATGAATAAAATTTCAAGTTTTTGAAGTGATTGGATGAATGAGGATTATTAAGAGGTGAATGAAACATTTATAGATATGCCTATGAAGTTTTAACTCTTTGTAATAGAGAAAAAGTGTTAAATAGGGGTTGTTAAGGTTAGTCACATATGACTAGCCACAAACCCTAACAATATTTAAGTCCTAGTGAGTTGAAAAGGTAAAATACTTTAGAGAATCACTTGCATAATTTGTTTGATATTAATTAGACCTAGTATCAACACATGTCCTAGACTATTGATATTAATAAGGTGACACATTATTTGTAGTCTTGGTGTCAACTTCTTTCTCTTTTGTAACTAACTTGATGATGAAGGATAATTGATGAGTTACTTCTTTGTAATATCTCTCTTTTTTCCTTGTCTTCTTCTATAAATGAAGTTTTTAAAGGAATTATATTTATATTGAAAGTGGGTATTGCTAAGTCATGTTAAATTTAATACTCTTTATTTCCTTTAAAATTAATTCTAGCTTTTTTATGCTATATTCATCTTGCATATAATTGATTTTGACATGAGGTGATGCATTTTATTGATAGTGATATTACTTCCTTGTATTCTTAATTTTATTTCATGCCTCTATGTGAGTTGGTCATCTTTATATGTGTCATATGAAGTGTATCAAATGGTTTTGATGAGTCAAAATGTTGTAATTTAATTAGAGTCTTCTCATAAGACTATTCATTAACCATATTAGTAGTTATATTAACCATAACATTCATATAAAAACACTTGTGAGGAGGGAGTTGTCTTGAATTTCTGAAATAAGGTTTTAATCTTGTTATTTCATAGTGAAAGCATTGGAAAATACATGAAACTACATTCAGTGTAATAACTCCATGTTTTGTTTCTCGTTTAGACACCTTTTACCCCTTTTCATTAAAATCTAAGTAGGTTAGTGAATAGTTTTAGGTCAATTATTAAGGGAGTTATCCCAATATATAAATTCACTTCATCAATTAGGTTACCCACAACCTATAAGTGATTCCATTCTATCATATAACTAAGAAGTGTTTAAAAAACTTCCAAAGGGTGAAAATTATATTTTTAATAGTTATGGCATGACTAATGGGACTTAATTTCAATAAGGATGTCCAATATTGATGTTGGTATTGATATATTTGTAGTTGTAATAGCTTACGTCAGGGAACATCTAGTGAATCCAACAAGTTTTTAGTTCTTGTTTACAGACTAGTAAGAAATTTTCATGCTAAAGGTAGCCAAGAGATGAAGGACTTAAGTTATTCCTTTAGATTTTGTTGAGTTTCCTCCATTTTTTAGTCAAGAGAAATATATTCCTTCATTCTACCTGTTATACCAAGAATTATAGAAGGAAGCTTCATTTACATTATAATCCAAGTTATATTTAAGACAAAAAGATGCATATAAACCCTATCTTTTTTTTAATTTTAGTGTTTGATCCCCTCTAAACCTTAAAATATATGTTGACATCCCTATGGTAGCTCTTAAAAGTATCCCATACTTTAGTGGTGGAAACACCATTACCCCCATTAAGCATTCTATAGATATGTATTTTTTTAATATTGATAATATCACTCAAGAGAATATGGCTACTAGGTTGTTGGAAATTTCATTTAGGGACAAGCATCTGGATGGGTATAGGACATAATTTCCTATTTCTATTGATTCATCAGACTAACTAGGAGATAAATTGAGTAAGAGGTTTGAAGATAATAGTGATCACTTGTCTTTGGATGAGCAATTAACACTATAAAGAGTGTTCCATAAGATTTTATGTATTATTTCAATCCAAATTTCAAAAATCATGGGATAAGATCACATCTCTTATGATACTGACTATAAATAATGCCTTCCCCTACCATCTCAAGGCCTTGAACAATGGCATAATTGTTATGATACAATCTATGGGAGGAAAGACCTTACCTAATTACTATTATGCTTACATAAAGGATTATAATAACTTAGTAAAAGATAGAAATATATTCCCAAGACATCCCATGCCATTTTTGGTGATATACAACCTTGTACACCAACCCTTCCTCCCATTCCCACACTAATTAATCATGAGTAACATGCCCTTAGTGAATGAAATTAAATTCAAGAGTTAACAAGCTTACTCAAAGATAAATAAAACAAGTTTGTGGTTATTAAGAGGTAGCTACCTCATCTAGATAGACCTTACCAAGATCCATATCAGTCTTATCATTCCAATAAGATATTTTGACCATATTTTCAAGATAATTCTCAAAGAGAAAGACATGTTACTAATGTTAGACCATATAATATCTATAATACAAATACTTCCACTACCTCTAAAGCTCTAGTAAAAGTTTAAAATAAAAAAATTTAAGAACATGATTGGTATTCTGAATAGGACCATCCTCATAATCATCTTGAAAATCATAATGAGGTGTTTAATCAAGTTTTTATGGAACAAAATTTAATAATTCCTTCCTTGAAAAAAAAATTAAGTTTCTAATCAAGGAATGTCTAATGAAGAACAAGTTCAATCTGATGCTACATTAATCAATTTGCAAGAGGGAGATTGGTATGTGGTCAATCAGTTGGGAAGCAAAAGTAAAGTTTGAGATGCTTCTATAGTACCTAATACAAATTCCAAAAGGAGATAAATTAAAAGTTATTAAGAGATAGGTAAGGGTTTACACACTATTATTTATATGTCTCAAGGAACAAAATAAACTATTGTCAATCCTAAGTCCCAATACACTCATAAAAATAAGAACATAAATATTTATTTCATAACTTAAACTATGAAATCCCAAAATAGTATGTTATCTCCTAAATTATATCCAATAATTGGTTATTCTTGCATCAAAATTTTGGTACAAATGAAGAGGTTGAATGTGAGAATTTTTGTGTGTGAAACATTATCTCTCCTTAGATAATAGGAGATACTTCAAGAAGAGTTGTCTAAACTCAACCTTTCAAAAACACCAATGAGAAGAGAAAGTTAAATATTAAAAAATACACCTACACCTACTAATGAGAATACAATAAATGATGGTAAACCAAATCCTTTTTATCTTTATGTGACTATTAAGGATTCATTAGTGCATAATTGTATGATATATAGTGTGGTAAGTAGCTCAGTGATGCCTAAATAAATAGTTGATAAGTTAGGCCTAAAGTATGAGATTAATACTAAGGGTGTCTTTAAATTAGATATTTCAAATATAAATATTGTGTGTGAGATTAAATATTCTATTCTTACTATCCATGATTGTCCCAAATTTTCTATTTCACAAGAATTTGTTGTAGTAGATTTCCCACCCTACTTTTCTCTATGCTTGTTAAGAGAATTCGCTACTAAGATTGGTGGGTGTTTGTCATATGATTGTCTATATATAGTTTTTAAAAATAGATATGGTACTAAATTTAAAATAATATCTAAACCTATGTCTATATTTTATTTTGATCCATACAAGCCAAACATTTCAAATGTGCATTGTATTATCATTGATGAGGGAGATCATCCTAATGATCAAGAGCTGGTTGTACCTATTGAAGGCATATCAAACCTTTTTATTTATGAGTCGAGAGCACAAAATAACTAATATGATACATATAAACTTTTTGAACAAACTAGTCTAGGTGTTTACTTTTTACATGAAGGAGTAGCCATACTAGCTCTCTCCAAGTCAAATTAAGATAGTGATGGTCTATGGAAATTATTATTGGATGATTAAATGAGTAAGAATGGAGGAGAGAAAGGTTTGATGTTAGTTTCTCCGTATAAATGAAGGTATTATTCTAAAATTATATTTAAATTCATCTATACTTGTAATGTAGTTGAATATGAACCAGTTATTCATGGACTTCAATGGGAAAGAAAGAATGGAGTGAATCAATTACAAGATTTTAGATATAGTTAGATAGTAGTCCACCAATTGAAAGGTAAAATTTATTCTAGGTATCAATTATATAATTCTAAAAAACATAAGTTATGGGATATTATTAATTAATTTTAATCCTTCAACATACAATTAGTTCCAAGAGAAGAGAATCAACATGCTAATAGGTTAGCTTCAATGGGATTTTAATTTGACATTCCTAATGATGTGAATAACTTAAAAATTCAGCCACATATAAAGGTGGTAGTAAGGCCATAAATACAATATAATGAAATAAATTGGTAGTTATTTGATATTTAAAAACAAATAAGATGCTTCCTACAACAACAACCTGAGTTTTCTTTAAAAAATCATGCCAAATTGTAGCATGATTATGGAGATCAAATTGAGAAATTGAGATCCAATAAGATCCATAAATGGTTGGTAATTATTGAGAACATATTTAAATAGAATGATATTATGAGGAAGGACAAGGTGAGTATGTCTACTAAAGAGGATCACCATGAAAGGATTAATATCTTCAAGGAAAAGCTTCTTAAGCATGGAAAGGTATGCACTTTAGTTGAAAGGATTGCATTTTTGTAGTTGTGTAGATACTTTTATAATTTATTTTATATAGAATATAGTGACCTTATGGGGTTTGATTATAGATTATACAAATATAACATATAACTTGATCCAATTTCCAAGCCTATAAGACAAAGATATATACCTATAAATCCCAAAATTAAGCTTATAATAAGGACATATTTAACTAAATTGATAGAGTCAAGCATTATATTCTATATTAAGAACTCATCAAAGGTTGATAATTTAGTTCTTATGGGGACTAAGAGTTGGGAGATTAGATTATGTTTATATTTCAAAGACCAAAAAATGGTGTCATTTAGAATTCATTATTAAATACCCTCCATGGAGAAGATTCCTCAAGTGGTTGCAGGTTCTCAAAGTTTCTCTCTCTTGGATGGATATTCTAGTTATAATAAACTCTAGGTGAAGGAAGAAGATCAATAAAAAAATAACATATAGTACTAAATGGAGAACATATGCCTATAAAATAATGTCATTTGGGATATATAATGTAGGAGAAACATTCCAAAGAGGCATGGATATATATTTTCAAGACTTTATCAATGAAATGGTGATTATCTATGTTGATGAAATAAAGGTTTTGTCAAAGAATGATAATGATCATCTATCTCATCTTAGATTCATTTTTAAAATATATAGACAATATGGGATATCTCTAAACCTCAAGAAGTGTGTTTTTATACTTCATGAGGATAAGCTCTTAGGTAACATTGTCTGAAAAGATGGGTTTGCCATAGATCCTATATGATTAAATGCCTTATTGTCTTTTTCTAAAACCAAACACAAGAAAGGTTTGAAAAGTCTTATTATAAATATTAATCTTGTTGGAATATTTATATATGGTTTTTCTATCCTTGTGAAGCCTATAATAGCTATGTTTAAGAAGCCTTGAGTCTTCAAATGGACCAAAGAAGGAAAAAATAATTTTGAGGCTATTAAGCAAGCTATAACCCAAATGCTTATAATGATCAATCCTAATTTTTGAAAGTATTTATTCTTATATTATTTATCTAACATTTATGTTATCTAAACCACGTTGATCCAACAAAAAGGTGAAGGCCTTGAGAAACTTATTTCCTTATTTAGTCAAGGGCTAGAGGATTATGAAGAGAGATACAATTTTATAGATAGGCAAGTGCTGGGAATCATTATTATCCTTAATAAGTCTAGGCATATGGTGTATCATAATGAAATATATGTCATGGTGTCACATCTAATCATAATATACTTACTTCTGAATAAGGTTTGGAGATAAAAAAAAATGGCTAGTTGTTTAAACAAGGTCATGGAATATGTTGTGGAGATAAATGCTACTAAGTTGATAAGAAGAAGAGGGATATGTCAACATTTGGCATCAACAATTCAAGAGGATAAAAAATTTATAGCATTTCAAGATGAGACTTCTATAGCTATACCTTAAGCACCTCCAATTTGGACGCCAGATATGGTTAGATTTCTTCAAAAGGGTGAGTTTACTACAAGTTTGGATGAAGAAAAAACAAACTAATTTAGAGGGTTGTTGGTAAATCACCATACATGTTTTTTTAAGGAAGAGAAGCTAATTTACTTATATCTCTTAAAATACCAGCCCTGTAGTTAACACATCAACACTAAATGATGTAGAGTGATCCCATGGCATTAAGGTTGATAGAGCTGATGGCATTAGAAGAGATAAGAGACCATGCCATGTATACCATGGAGTGAAATCAAGCCTGAGTAAAGAAGGCCTTTTGATAGAATATTTTTTTCAAGATCATATCAAGAAAGAGACATTGTCTTAAATTATGATGATGATAGGGTTAAATGTGGTAGGCATACAAAGTTTGATACATTACGGTATTGGTTGTATGTTATCATTATATGGAAACAAAATTATGATTTTTAGTTTACAAATCTAAATCAAGAGGAGCTAAGTATCCAAGTCAATGGGATAAATTTGAGACCATGTTCCTAAGGTCATGTTTTATCCTTTTAAACAATATAATAGGTATTTTTTCTCCCAAAGTGATTGAGCACATGTTTGTTTTTTTGATTCAGTTGTTTTACATCCTCCAAGTGTCTTATGACACGTGTGGGTGTGTGGTGTGTGCTTTGTGAGTTTTATCAATTTTAATTTTGTTACAAGCCTGATATCAAGTCCAAACTATAGTTTTCCTTTAATTAAAGAAACATTCATGATCTCATGGCTAAACATGAACTCAAGATAACTAGTATATATGCATAGAAAAGATGAAATCCAAGGAGGTTCCAAAAGATTTTATCCAAAACTAGCCACCATAAGTGACTTTCAATTGGAAATTTGGTCACAATGGTCTTAAATTTATTAATATCCATCTGAAGGTTCTTATCTTAGTCATGGTTGGTATCACAATGATAGGCATTGCATTATTCTTGGTATCCTTTATAATCTACTAGAGTGTTCTAGTTAGAGTTAGGTCAAGTCAGCAAGTCTTGTCACCAAGTCAGTCATTGTGGTCACCTAATCTATGTTTAACATAGATTAAGTTAATGTTTAAGTGTGATGTCAAGGTCAAGCTTGAATATCATTCAAGGAAGAAGAATAGTTACCCTCCAACAAGAAATATGTTCTAAGATGAGAAGTTAGGCCAAGGATCGAAAGATAGTAAGCCAACATAATTACATCTTTAAACATTTTGGATAAGTTAAGGTATTTCTATAAAGAATAAGGTATTTTATTACTGTAGTCTTATGGTATGCTTCAATGTCATAATGAGAATTACTAAGAAACATTAAACATGAAGGTATATATCATTGTATAAGGGTCTTTTATGTCATTTAACACTTTTGGAATGTCGTAGTTTATGTACTCATTTGTACATATGTCTAAAATGTTTAAAGACTACCTTTGAAATGTTAGAACCCTTTTGTAAATACCCATTAATCATTTTTACCATTCAAATAAGGTATAATGAAGAATTCAAAAGGAAATAAATGTGGGATATGCTTTTTCACATTTCTACACTCATGTATAGGTCAAGAATAACTTCATAATCCCCTGGTTCCTCATCTCTAATAGGGTTTAAAGGTAAAGTAAGCAATTTTTTAAAGAGAACAAGCCTATGAGGATCCAATTTTAAATGATTTATATTTAATATACATTTATTAACCTCTATAAGGATCTTTTAATACCTATTAGAGTTAAATCCATGTTTAGAAGAAAGTGACAGATCCAAAAGATGCAAAACCCTACCCTATTTACTCCATTGAGTTTATAGGTTTGTTTGCAATCTCAAGAAACCCCAGGGATTTGATTTTGGTACATATAAGAGAGATAATATCATGTATATTTATATTATTGGAATGTAGGGACATTCTGCCCATCCAATTAATGATAGGAGTTAGGAGATTTAGGGCTTGATCTTTATGAATTATCGTTAACAAAGTAAGATGTCTTAAACACTCCTAAAACCCTAAAAAGTCAATTTCGAGTAGTTTCAAGGAATTTGTGAGACTTTTTGTTTGAATGTATGATTATGTGAGACCATGAAATGTCATATTACATCTTTGAACTAATCTACCATCATTTGGGTGTCACATGTAGCCATTAATAATATAAAACATCTCCATATGGTGGCAAGTTACAGAGTTGAGGAAGAGACTTTGAGCTTTATGAAGGATACAATTTTTTTTGAGTTTCAATGGTAGGATATAAAGATATATTAAAATCCTTATGACACTTTAAAATTTAATCAAGATGTACTCAAAACCCATTGTGTTTTGGAACCTTCATAACAAGATGGAGACCTACAAAATGTTACAAGTGTCTTGCCGAGATTGATGTTATAGGTAATGAACTAATGAGTGAGTAAATGTTTTTGTACATACAAAAGATTCAAAATTTAAATATTTGTATACATAACCCTATAAATATGATAATAGTGATTAAATTTCAATAAAAAAGAATAACATCAGTTTTACCTAGGACTAGTTAAAGATCTTATAGGCCTCTTGAGACCTAAAGAAGAAAATATTATATGCAAGACATAATCCATGAGAAACCAATAATAAAATTGGTTTTATCATTGATATAATAGGTTTTTAACATAATAATTAATATTTAAAACAAGTGTGCATACCATATTTAATCGTTCTTTCCAAATTTGGAAGAAAATCCATAAAACCCTTTGAGTAGGCCTAAATAGGCTTCAAGGGTGAGAAAGAAATCTATATACCTTTGAGTGGAAGTTTAGGTCTCAAATTCTTGTATTGAAAAGGTACATGTTCATGGTAACATAATTTAATAATATTAATCTCTTCAATTTCTTATAGACTATTTAGGGTCATGTAGTTAAGAAATGGTTGATGCATAAAGGATTAAATAAGTTATGAAGATCTACCAGTTTGAAATGAGGGATTCTTCATAAATCTTATTAATATTATCAGTTGAAAATACCTTCAAAAAATATTAGAGGTTTTCAAATTTCCCCAAGAGTATGCATGGATACAAATGACAATAAAAATACATCATAAGACAAATTTATGAAGAGGTTGAACCCAAAATAGAGCTCTACAGGTTTGCCTAGTAAAATTTGAAGAATATTCCCTTTGTGTTTCTAACATGGAGTCTAAGAAAGGGTTTGATGATTTTTAATAAAATTAATAGGGTTATATATTTTTTAAATCCTTTGTATGAAATCAAAATCATAATTTAATGTTATGTTTCTTTGGATGAAGAGATATTTAAGCCTAAAAGTGTACCTACAAGCTTGTCACATGCAAAATAAGTGAAAAGGTAGACTTGTGATGGAGGATAAAGTGCTCATAAGTTATTAAAGGTCATATGTATAATGTGTAATTATTAAATACTTACTATAATCATAAATAAATCCAAACCCAACTAAAGATAACTCAATCTCAAGGTCAAAAATTCAAGAAGACTATAAATGCATCTATAGGCTTGTGTTTAAACATGCAGAAGCTTGCATGTTTTTGAAGAGATTGGAGTCAATATGTATTATTAATAGGTGAATGATAAAATTATATATATATATATATATATATATATACACCTATCAAGTTTTTGCTCATTTTAAGAGAGATAATGTGCTAAATAGGGGCTATTAGGGTCAATCACATAGGACTATCCATATAACTAAGAAATTGTCTAATTGAAGTCTTATTGAGTTAAAAAGGTATATTCCTTTAGGATATTGCTTTCACACTTCATGTGATATTTATCACACCTATAAAAGGTTTTTTCAATCAAAATAAAACACATTTACACTCTTTTTCCAGAACAATCACCTCTTGAGTTCACCAACATGCCTAGTTTGTCTGAGAATGTCATATTTATTGCATGTGAACTTGAATGAGAAGTTACATGGGTACCAATAGATATCCTTATTAGTTAGATAATGTCCCCATATTATATATTTTTACATTATTTGAGATTTTAAGGATCTATTGTTTATGAAAAATCCTTAACAAGATAAGAACCTAAAACCCTACTAAAACCTCTCAAAAGATCTGATGGAGAAGATTAGTCTTCTCAGTTCCTAAAATGGATTGGTATGTATTTTAAAATAATTTTATGGTATCTGTCACTCTCCTATGAATATTATGAATTAGGAAATTAGAATGTGTGAGGTGAAATGTACAAAAAAAATGGCCTAAGAGAATGTTATTTTAAGCCTATTTATATGATTTTTGGTCGACAAATTCTACCTAACTATATGAAAAGGTTACTTGATCCAAGATAGATGTGTTGTGATCATTAAAAATTCACTCAATAGGTTACCAAAATGGTAACATAGGTTTCAATTCTATGTGAAGCCTCAATGAAGAAGTATGGTCAATCTTAGATCAATAAGGTAGAGTTTCAAACCTGTTTCAAGACGTTAAGACTCAAGAGACTTTTAGAACATCTTGATGAGAAAATAATGTCATCTATTAAATATGTGGGAGTAATAAAATATAATAAAGTATCCTTCTTGACCCTCAGTATCACAATACAATTCTAGGCATGAATACCTCTTGTTACCTTCTTGACAAATAAGTGTGATGACTATAGCTATAAGGTTATTTCAAATGTTTCAAAAAAGACTTTATGTACTCCTAAAAAACTCATTCCATGAAGTAATAAGCCATGATGAAAAGCTTAAAGACACAAAACTATACCTTTATTTGAAAATGAAACTTTCATATAATACCATATTGTATGATAAAAGGTCTGAAGTTGAATATTACACTCTCATATGATAGAGAAGCATTACAAGAGGAAATTTTGACGTAGAAGGTTCTAAAGTATGCCAAGTGTTAATTGAAAAACTTTTAACTAACCTCAAATAAATTGATGTGTAACTCCATGAAAAGGGAGTTATATTTAAGAAAGCATAAAATAGGCTAAGGTAGCATTCTAGGCCACTTTTGAATTAAATCTTCATCAACACATGGATTTGATTGCTAAGATCAAGAAAATAACACATTATTTGTAGGCTTCGTTTCAAACTATTTCTATTTTGTAATTGATTTTATGATAAAGAATAATTAATGAATTTTACTTATCTTATCTTTCTCTATTCCTTGAAATGCATTATATGTATCCTCAAAGTGGTTATGGAGAATCCGTATAAAATTTAGTACTTGGTATTTCCTTTGAAATCAATTAAAGATAAATTATGATATATTCATCTTACATATAAGTGAATTTGAGATGAATTATTGATTGATTTTAGTGATAGTGATATGACTTCCTTGCATTTGTCCTTTTATTTCATGACTCTATATGAGTTGGTCATATTTAAGTAGGTCATCTAAAGTGTATCAAATGGTTTTGTTGAGCTCAAGTGGTGAAATGTAATTATTGTATTATCTGAGGCATCTTGATTAACCATGTTGGCTATTATATTAATGATAGCCTTCATATAGATCTACTTGTATGGGAGGAATTATCATGAGGTTATGAAATTAGGTTGTAATCTTGTTATTTCATAGTGAAATCATTGGCAAGTAGAGGGAACTACATTTGCTATATCACCCCCATGTTTTATTTCTAGTTTTAGTCTCCTATTATCCCTGTTCCATGAGATATTTCTAGGTTATTGAATATTTTTAGGTGAAGAATCAAGGTAGCTGGCCCAATCTAGATTTAACTTCATAAATTGGGCTACCCATATCCTATAATTTATTTCATATTATCATCTAATTAATAAGGGTTGAACAACCTTCCTAGGGGTGAAAATTAGATTGATAGTAGATAATTCAGAAATGTTATTGTGCATAATTTTTTCATCATGAATTAATATAATGTTATTGTGTTCATTTGATTTAAAATCCTTATAATCTAAAGTAAAAATGACATAAAGCGGTAGTTGGATATGTAAAGTCACCAATGGAACCCATTTTCCCCTAATAATATCATTTTGGTTTGAGTTTTAAGTGAATTTAAGTGATTATAGATATATGTGTCTTAAATAATCTACATTTGACGTAGTCACAAGTGGATATGGTGTTATTGTGTGGATTTTGGCATATGAGGAACTTAATTGAAATTAATATGAACATAAAGTAGTGGTTGGGTGTGTTTAGATCAACAAATAATCTTATGTTTCCCCAATCACACATGTTTGGAATCAATTTGAAGTGAATTGGAAAGATAATACATGAATGTAAAAATATTTGTCTACATTTACCTATTTTTGAGTGGATATAACATTATTGTTTAACCTATGGCTTATAAAAAACTAATATCAAATAAATTTGACATAAATGGGTGGTTTAGATGCAACGATCATAATCTAACTTACATTTACACATTCACATTTTTTTAAATCTTGAATCGTAATAAAAATGAAGTGATCCTGCACAAATTTGTATATATTTTTTTGTATTTACCTTGATAATAAATGTATATGGTGTATTTTTATCACTTTTTGTCCTATAATTAATCTAATCATCACAAAAATCAATGTAATTGTGTTTGGGTGTGCATGGGCCACTGATACAACCTACAAATCCCCATGCACACCACTTTATCATGAATTAAAACTAAATTGAGATGATCATGCCTTAATTTGTTCTAAATTATCCCATTTACCTTCATCATAAATGTTTATGGTGTTTTTGTATCATTTTTGGTCCTATAAGCAACCTAATCATCATTAAAATTGGCATAAAGGAGTGGTTGGGTGTGTGTTGGTTTTTATGAATTAATTATGACAAATATAAAACTCATAAAAATGTTAACAAGTAATTGATAAGGCACAAAAACCTATGAAATGGCTACATGTTAACCAAAATAGACATCAATCACAAAATTTATGCCAAGAAATCCTTATGTTGAATATTGAAATCCTAAAAATTAACTAAGTACTAACCATATTAGATTTTGAAAAGCAATCTTTCAAATTGTACCTCATAGATATGTGTTAATAATAGTATAAAATATACAGTGAACCTAATTTAGTATATTTACAAAAATAAATTTATATTATATCTTCCTTATAATTAAAATTTAATATAGTTAACAAACCCCCTAACGTTTCAGTTGTTTACATTATTTACAATCTAAATATTTTATATTGTATACTTTTATGAACATAAACACACATTCATAATATGACATACTACTAGGAAGGCATACATAATTTTGATTTATATAAATTGAAACACATCCCTATAGTATTATAAATCTATTAGATTCATGTATCTAAGTCATGGACCTACACGCACACAACTAAATCCATTTTTTGACTAAAAATAAAAATTCTAATTTATGCCTTAATAAAAATAATGAATTTCATCAAGACATTTATACAAACTTTCTATGTAACGTGGATCAAACTCTCCTATTTCCAAACATATGATTTTGTTTAATTATTTTGAAGGTTTCCATCTATATTTATTTTTATTTAAGTATTTTTTATGAAATTATATGTTGCAAGTATACATGTCTATATTTGTTTATGTATATTTTTTTCATTCATCCACGTGAATTAAAAATTATATGGTTGTAAACTAGCTGTACTACACATTTAAAAATATTTTTAGGGGGTGGGGGGAGGAGGGGTGGGCTACGAATGGCTATACATTTTATTTATCAAATTTCAAGGTCATTTTGCATGTTAAATTAATTAAAATATTAATTCAAAATTAAAAATTAAATATATGTTTAAGACTAAATGATCTTATCTAACTTTCCACAAGAGGGTTTTAAAAAATACTAAATAATACAAAAAATTGAGTGCCCACACAATTGGTTGTCTATTATGTTTCTCTAAACACTAGGTTTTTGTCATCAAATATCAAAAAATTTACCTACTTATGCTTTACTATTTTAAGAAAAAAAATGTAGTTTATAAACTATACTCGAAATAATACAATTGATATTTTTATAACATATTCAAATTTGATTGTAGCCATCTAAAATATTTTTTTAAAGTTGGGATTTCTCAATTTTTAGAAACAAAAGTGCATTTAAGGCCAAATTTTGGCACATCATTTCCATTCACCTACACATATAACAATTACTTAAAATTCAAAACTGATTATAAATCCCTTAAGGAATAGTCAACACTAAATTGAGGTAATATAACTGAGATGAAAATATAGAGAATACATAGTTTCTATCACTTATAGAAAATAAAATTTGTATGAATTAAAATTTTACATTCTTATCCATAAAATAAACCTTAACCACAATTTGAATTTCACTAAATACCTTATGTATTGTTGATCTTAACATAGTAATTTACTTTAAGATCACTTACACCCATGTTTATTTACTCAAAAGAAATAATTAATACAACACATACCTAATTCCATAGGAATCCATCTTCTTTAGTTTGGATTGTTTTCCTCTTTCAACCCATGGCCTCTTATACAATTCCTTCTATATTTACAATTATAATTGACTTTGAAATATAAATATTATATCCAAAAAGGGGAGGATGTTTTTATTATTCATAGACAACCATGCATGGACATGTCAAATCATGTCAATGCAGATCCACTCATCTAATCAATATATAAGTCATCAATCTTGATCTTATGGATTCTTATAGTGCCAAACAGAGTTACAAAACTAAAGCAACATAACTATTATCCAACATAAAAATGAGACATAAATTTTTGAGTTGTAAAATTTTATATCTCAAAGAAAATTCAATCTCTAAACTTAGTAAAATGTGTCTAATGTTCATAAATAATAAAATGGGGTGATTCAATTAAAATGAATTACATATTTAAGTTTTAATGATCTCTAGGTACTAATTTGGTAAGGTAATGTGTTCTCATGGTTTAATATTAACCATATGGATATAAATATTAGGTGGAGATGCTAAGATTTTAGTTATTTCCCCCTATTTCACATATAAGCTAGGATTTTTTAATGGGTATTTATTCCACCTCTATTTCACCCTCATTTTTGTCTTCACATGTGTTACCTACATAATCATTTCACCTGTCAAAACACACAAATAATAAATTAGTATAGAAATAATTAAAGTTTTCCATATGAAGATATAATAAACTTTTTATGTGGAATCCACCATAGTGTGTATCTTGGAGTTACTCCTTAGTTATGTCTATATCCTTAATGTAAGGTTTTGACACATTACATATGTTTACCCTTTCTTAAGCATGGCATAGTCCTCTTGATGCATTAACGGTTAGAGAAAACATGTCACAAAAATAATATCACATAGCTACATTAATATTTATTTAACCATGAATGAATCTATTTTATAAAATTTGTTGTTATATTATTTATAACCACTCATGTGGTGGTTGAATAAAATATTAAAGGATTATGGACATGATTTATATACTTTGTCTTTGTTTCGCTATACATATATGTGATCTATTTAGATAATTGATACAACATGATTAAATATTATATAGTGATATTTTTAATAAATATGTTTTTATCATGTTAATATATATTTATGTATGTATGTATACAAACATGATATCAAAAAGTAATAATGAACTATCTATGTAATGAAACTAAGCAGGCTACACTAGTTATTTGAATATGTCCATAGCCAATCCATTTAGTAGAACCAAGTTAAAATATATCAACCATGTCTAATAATATTTTAAAAATATATTAAAATTATCCCTTATGAGTCACAAAAATTAAAATAAGAATATCTCCATCATTATCTCATAACAACACCCATCTCTATTTACATGAGACTCTAATCACTATAAAAAATTAAAAAATGAAATAAAACTCATATGCTATATATTAAATTTGTTATACCTAATACACAATTCTATATGAACATGTAAAATAATAATTACAACTCATATTAGGATACCCATATGCTAGACTAACATTTATTCTACCTAGGACAACATTCAATTTTATTAAGTAAAAAAAGATATACAACACCTAGTAGGATAGAAATATACTAGACATAAACTCTATTCTACTTGGGATTCAATTCACTATCGAGAAGTGAAACAAAATATATAACACTAGGCATGATACCTAGCTACTAGAGATAACATCTATTCTATATGGGACTCCCACATGGTATTGAACAAGTGAATGTAAGAAATAAAACTCATACCGTGATACCCATTAGCTAGAGATAATGTTTGATATTATCTTAAACAAGATACTCATAATCTCAAATGAGATTTTATATATTCATATCAAACTTTGAATAATGTAGGATGAGACTCAATAATGAATCCATAATGATCTCATCGGTTCTAGATACTACGAGAATGAGTGAGTGACATATCCATTAGTTACTCATATGCATCAAATTAGTACACTTATTGTCAAATTATGACACATTATTAGTGCTATTTTTTGGAGCCTATTTATAAATTATAATGTATTTTAAATACTATACATTAAAAAATTGATGGACCCCATTTAATGGGAAACCATTTTTTTGAGTTGACTTGGACTATGTTTTTGGTACCCATTGTTTTGTAATACCACTTTGTTGTTGTATTATGTATAGATGTATATTTTGTAGGTAATACATCATTAAAACTAGGGTTTAAGAAGGAAAAATAGAGTGTGTGAATTCATGCTAAAATTCAAGAGGGTTTGTTAAGGGTAGCTCCAAACAATATTTTATGCATTGTAACTATGAGAAGAAATATCTGAGAGTGGATTGTACTTTTATGGCTTGTAATAAAATATTATAAAGTGTTTCTTGATGGATGTAGCCCATATTGGGTGAACCACGTTAAATATAGTATTCTTATTTTGCATGTTTATTTCTATTCTTTCTACATCTCACTTTATTATTATTATTATTATTATTATTATTATTATTATTATTATTATTATTATTATTATTATTGTGATTTTGTGAAATTATTCTACATCAATTTATATAATTTTTCCTAAAAATTGGTGTAAGAGCTTCGTGTTGTATTTACTAAAGTGTTGAATCATAGGAAGGGATATTAGTTCAAGTGGGAACTATGGCTGATGATCACAAATCATATGTTGAAAAGTTTAATGAATAGAACTTTGGTTTCTGGAAGATGTAGATGGAAGATTACGTCTATCAAAAGGACCTCCATGCTCCATTGGGAGAAAAATTAAAGCAACTAATGAGTATTATATATGAGGCCTGGGGAATTCTTGATAGGAAAGCACTCAGGGCTATCTAGTTATGCCCTTACATCTTCAGTAGCATTTAATATATCATAGGAGAAGACCATGGAAGGTCTCACTAATTTATGATGGAAGTTATATGATAAATCCTTTGCTTCTAATAAAATATTTTTAATGAAAAAGTTATTTAATATGAAGATATATGAAAATGGTTTAGTTGATGTTTAGTTGTTGAATTTATCTTAAAAAGAGTACATTAAAAATGTCTTGGAGAGGTTTATTATGTAGAATGCCAAATTGGTTGGAACTCGTTTGGTAGGCCTTTTCAAGTTATCAAAGGAGTAGTGTCCCAAGATAGAGGAGGATAGAATCCATATGACACATGTACCTTACTCATCAATTATTTACTACTTGATGTATACCATGGTGTGCACTAGGCCAAATATTTCCAATGCAGTGGGAGTAGTAAGTAGGTACATGATTAATCCAAGTACATAACACTAAAAGGTAGTGAATTAGATCCTTTGGTATTTATGTGGGATAGTGGGAAAATGTTTAATCTATGTTAGATTAGACAACACTTTGCATGGTTATGTAGATTCAGACATGGCTATAAATTTATATAGTAGGATGAGTACAATAGGATATGTATTTAATATAGGTGACATAGTGGTAAACAAGATTTCATGACTAAAAAAACTTGTGGATTTGTCAACCAAAAATGCTGAGTATGTTACTACTAGAGAGGCAAGCAAAGAAATTATTTGGTTACAATAATTGGTTGAAGATTTGGGGCATAAGTAGGAGGAAGGGAATATATAAAGTGATAGTAAGAGTACTATGCATCTAGAAAATAGCTCCACTTTCCAATATAGGATGAAGCATATACATTTAAGGTACCATTTCATCAAGATAACTTTGGAGGAAGAGAAGTTAAAGATGGAAAAGATTCATACCAGTCAAAATCTTGTAAACATGATGACCAAGGTGGCCATAAGGAAGAAATTACATCTATGTTTAGTTTCGATTGGCCATCATAGATGATAGTGAAGGGTTAAAAATCTTGATTAGAGAAAATTAGTCTTTAAGTGCGATATTTTTGTGTTGTGGAGCCTATTTATAAATTATAATGTATTTCAAATACTCTACATTTAAATTTTTGGACCACCTTTAATGGGAAACCAATTTGTTGGGTTCACTTGGCCCATGGTTTTGGTACCCATTATTTTTTAATACCACTTTGTTGTTTTATTAAGTATAGATTTATATTTCATATGTAATACGTCTTGATAACTAGGGTTTGAGAATGAAGAATAGAGTATGTGATTTTAGGTATGAAATCAAGAAGATTTGTTGAGCACAACTCCAAATAGAATTTTATGAATTGTAATTGTGAGAAGATATATCTGAGAGTGGATTGTACTCTTGTGGCTTGTAATAAAATCTGAGCAAGTGTTTCTTGATGGATGTATCCCATATTATTTAAACCATGTTAAATTTGGTATTCTTATTTTACATGTTTATTTTTGTTCTATCTTCATATCTCTCTCTCTGGATGTGTGTGTGTGTGTGTGTGTATTATTATGATTCTATGAAATTATTCCAAATCAATTTATGTGTTTATTCCTAATAATTAGAGCAATTACCAATAAAATATTTATATGAGATAGTGTAACATACCATGGAATCTATCATGAATTATTCAAAGTGAACACAAACAATAATGAGGTTTATTTGTATAATGTTAGACATCGCATAAAATATAATTCATAATCATGTTCCATATCCAAATAATCATAAAGAATAATCGACTATACTAATTGTTGTCCCCAAAAATTATCACTCATTTTTGGGACAACATTTGAACTATTTTTGTCCTACAGACCAAAATTGTCTCTTCCCTTTCTGAAATTTGTCCTGGGCATTCAAATTCCTCATTTTTCAAACTTCTCAAGAATCTACAGACTCTGCAGGCTTGAATCTACAGACTCTATAGGCCAAGTTCAATGGGCTTTACAGGTTCAACAGATTCAAAGGTAGGTTCAAAAAAATGGTTCAAAGGTGGGTTCAATCAAGTGGTTCAATGCTTTGGTTCACTCAATTGGTTCATCTACTCAGTTCATCACTTTGGTTTAATCAAATGGTTTGTCAGTTGGTTCAAAGGCTTCATTTGAACTATTAAACCAAAACTTGGTTCAACGGTTAGTTCAATGCTTCAGATCATTCAATTCGTTCATCAGCTTGAACCATCAACTTGAACCATCGGCTTGAACCATCAGCTTGAACCATTTTGGTTCAAAGCTTGGTTCATCAGCTTGGTTCAACATTTGGTTCAACCAAGTGGTTCAATGCTTTGGTTTAATCAAACAATTCACTCAGTTAGTTCAATCAAAGGGATCATCGACTTGATTCAAAGGAGTGGTTCAAATGCAAAAGTTCAAAGAAGCCTCTTGAAGGACAAGTGCCCTTGCGGAGGGCACTTGGTTGATAAAATCACCCTTTGAAAGGGTCCTTTTTAAGGAAGCTGCAAAGGTAATTCTTTCAGATTTTTGTTTAAGGTAGCCAAAATAGACTAAGGCAAGAAACAATTCTTTCATACGTTTTTTTTGAAGGAATTCCTTTGGAAAAAAGTCTAAAGGAATTCTGGAAAGAACTCACAAGCGGAAAAAACCTGAAGGTTTTTTCAAATGAAAAGTGATCGAAACAATTATGTGGACTTTTTGTCCGCAGGAAATATCCACAGACATTTTGTCCACAGGAAATGTCTACAGACTTTTTGTCCACAGGAATTGTCCACATGAGAAAGCTTGGGGAAAATTCCCATAGAGAAATCTTGGGGAAAATGCTCAGGGAAAATATTAGGGAAAATGTCTGTGGAAATAGTCTATAGGTAAGCCATGAGAGACTGTCGAAGATAAAAGGCCACCAAAGGACCCCAAAGGGCAGGTGCCCTTGCTGGGGACTCTCAACTACCAACTCAAAGGAAATTTTATCAAAGCTAAAGGATCACCTTCCCTTCAAGAGGATTCAAAATAGGAAAGATGAAGAATGACCAAGGGGTGATGCACTTGAAGATGTCAAATTCAAGATAGTGAACTAGATGCTGAAAACGTAGTGATAGGTGCACGAATGTCAATTTTAAAGCTCATAAAATAGCCATTGATCCTTGTAATCGATAGACTCAAACACATTCTTAGGATTTAAGACCAAGACCAATAGGAAGTGACTAAGGAGTAGAGCATCAAATTGAATCAAGGACTCGATTCACTTAACTAGAAAAAGAGAAATGATGAAGAAGGATCAGATTGCTAGGTGGACATTGAAAGATGCAAAATTTTTATAGCGTGACTTATTCCTATGCATTGAGAAAAGAAAATGGGTAGATGCCCTTAAATTGTAGCCTGTCTCCTTAATGAATTTCAATGCAACGTGATGTGTTACTTTTCTTGAGTCCTTCTTGAAGAGGCTATATAAGGGACTCTCTTTCATTGTAAACACATCTCTTTCAGATAATCAGAAATGAAAATCTGCCCAAATTGACAGGCATTACTAAGACTTTGAGCTTAGATTGTTAATCATATTTTGTTATTGGAATAAGAAAACAAGTGAATTTTCAGACTTTGTGATATAATATCTTTGTTGTTGAGGAAAATGTTCTTATGTATTTTTCCTTGATATATTTTCTATTCCTTTAACTCACCAAGTAGAATTAGTGAAAGTAGTCAGGAAGGTGTCCTAAAGAGTTAACTGTGGAGAGACTTTGTGCCCCCATAATTTCCTTTAGTGTGTTTTATTTACATTTCTATGTAAAGGACCTTGGGATGACTTTATTCCCTCATTATCCTTCGTATCTTACTCTTGAGCAATTCAGGTGGAGATTTTGTGCTACATCTTGATTTGATGGTTACTATGTCCTTGGTTACACTTTGAATTTACTACCAAGAGTATTATTATGGTTTTTTGAATAGTTATTCTGAGAGAAGAGGAGTGCTTTCTATCATTTCCCCTGAAATTTCTCCTTCGATCCGCTTGCATCATCTCTGAAAAAGAGAGATGGATGGTTTGTTCTACCCTTGAGTATTATTCTATATATATATATATATATATATATATATATATATATATATATATATATATATATAGGGAACCTCCCCTTGATGAGAGGAGAGATTAGACAACTTTTGATGTGGTAAACCTACAAATTTAGACAACCAATCTTCCTATTTTGGCTAATCAGACGTATTTTGTTTATCAGTATGCTGATCGACAAAATATTCAACCAACAATTTTTGATGACTCCGCTGGGGATATACATTATTTTGTGCAATTTGGAACCTCAAGTTTCAGATTGAAACATCACCTTTGTATTACCCATTATCATTATAACCCTTATCCATTACAAATTATGGCAACTCTGTTACTTGTCTTACCCCTTATCCATTTATAGCCTTGCCATCTTCCTCCACCTTTGTTATTTTATCTAGTCTACAAAACCAGAGCGTTGGGAAAGAGTGCACAGTTTAAAGCCTCAAGTTTTAACTGAAGTAAGGTCAATTATTTTCCATTTTTGTTTCACAATCTGGTAAATTCAAGGTATACACGAAGCTAAAGGGCTAAAGGTATCATTGACCCTATATTCGAGTTGGTACAACAAAGTGATTTTGATCTATTTCCTTCATCATCTCATCTCCAACAAACTAAGAGCTTTCCTCCTACTAAAGTCAGATCTTCATTGCCAAAAAAAGTATATACTTTTGCTGTTGATAAAGCTTTGCCAATAATTATCTCTCTAAGATTTGTTATCCTTCCTTTTCATAATCCTATAATGGAAGTTTAAGGCCCCTGAGGTAATGCTTTTGGTCCTCTAAATCTTAATCCACCTCTACATGAGCTTCCACATAGTTCAAGGAAGAATTTCCCCAAATTCTATGGTGACGGGAAAGTTCATCTTGATGAACATATTGCAGCTTTCAACATATATTGTGGAGTAATTGGAGTAGAATTTGAAGATGTAGCAGTCAGGCTATTTGTAAAAACACTACAAGGTGCTACTGTAGATTGGTTTTATCATCTATAGGCTTGGTTAGTAACTGATTGGAATACCCTCAAAGCTAAGTTTGAAGCTAGATTCAAACCTATAGAAGATGCACATGCACTTCTGGCTCAACTTTCATAAATGAAGAAAGAGCCTCATGAACCAATGAGGGAATTCATAGCCAAATTTGAAAAATTGAGGAACAAAATTCCTATAATTGCTCGACCTATAGTTGAGAATCTCAAATGCTTCTTCATTGATTCTCAGTTACCTAAAGTAAGTTTTCTCTTGAGACATGCTGGTCAAATAGATCTTGCTGCAAGTCAACTTTTGGCTACTGAGGTAGAAGATGATCTCATCGTAGCAGGGAAGATAATAAGAGATCTAAATAGAAATAGACCTTCATCATCTTTTGAATATTCATCTACAGGCACCATTGATCCAATGGTGTAAAAGCTAGCAAATGAAGTACTAGCCTTGAAAAGACTAATGGCACAAGAAATGTCTTTTGCTCCTTCATACAAGGGTATGCCAAGAAAGACATTTCCAAATTAATCATATCAAGGCAATGTTGCCAGGAATCAAGGGTAGCTAGATCGTCTTCCTCCCCCATAGGGAAACTTGCCCTTGAAGCTCCTCCAACCAACTTAGTAGTTGGATATTTGGAAACAGAACATGCTTTATCTTTCCAACCTGAGCTTGAGTAAGAAAATGTCACTAATCTCTTCATGGAGGATCAAGAAGAATCAGCTAGTAACTCCCACATTAGTTTCCTGAACTACCAGGATTAACCTAGAAGTAAAGGAGAAGCTATTGATGGATCATATGCAGTGTTTACCAGGTCCAAGAACCAATTAGTCTAGCAAGCTAATAAAGGGAAGACAGAGGAGTAACCTCAACCAACAATTACAATTGCTAAGTGTGGAACCACTTTGGCTTTTCAATCAAAGGATCCGGTGATCACCCAGAATGTAAGTACATCAACTTCACCTTCACCTTCTACTTCAATCTCACAAACTAGCCCTCCTCCCATCCCTCCTAAAAATCAAAAAGGTGAAGTACCTTTCTCTGTACCTAGCTCAATTCAGCCATTTGACATAATCGATCATGTCAAAAAGACAAAAATACAAATGTATGAATTTAAATATTTGAAAGTTAATCCTGATCAATTGGATAAGTTGGTCCAATGTGCCAAGAACCAAACTATCCCTGCAAGACAAGAGTTTAAGAAAATAATTCTTGACTCCGCAAAGAACATGCCCATTCCAAATAATCTTGTCATTACTCCTCCAACTGCCCTTGGGAAAATAGAACCTTTCTATGTTTCCTTGTTAATAAATGGTTATCAACTCAATAATCGCATCAATGATTCTAGGGCATCTAACAATGTCATGCTTGCTAAAGTAGTTGAGTATCTAGGTCTCACACTGACCAAGATATTTGGGAGATGTTTCTCCATGGAGAACAAGAAAGTACCATTGCTGGGGCAAATTAAAGATGCCCAATTTACATTGGCAGCGTTTCCAAATAAGAGAATCAAGATGATTATCTTGGTGGCTAGCGTCCTAGCATCTTATGGCATTTTGCTTGGATGAAATTTTTGTAAGGACATGGGAGGAGAATTAATCATAGACCTATCTGAAGCAAGGATCCCTGTCCATGGTGTAATGAAGAGATTGCTTCCTAAAAAGGAGGCAAAATACATGGTCACCGAAACATCAGCCCCTGCAACACAAATTTTGTTTGAGTTTTCAGGCAGTGGTAATTATTTCTTTACCAAAGAGGATGTTCATGTTTCTGTAGATGTAATTCCTATAGATAACAATCTAAGAATTGATCCAAACAAGACTTTAAGAGAATTGGTAGGGCACAGTACAAGTAAGGAAGGATCTTCCATCTCTAACGAAGAGAAATCTAATAGGAGATCAACTTCTGATGATGCTTTGATCCTGAAATCTAATGGCAGCAATTTTTCCACCAATGATGCAGTTGGGGCTATGTTGATATCTCCTTCAGGGGATATTCTTCCTTCATGCAATTTACAAGTCATCAACACCAACAACACAGCTGGATGCAAATCTCTATTGCTAAGATTGAAGATTACTCAAGATGAAGAAATCAAACTCCTTCACATCAAAGGAGATGCTAAGCTGATAATTTGTTAGGAGTTTGATATGGACAATCCAATCATATGCTGGACTGAACTAGAAGAACAACCAATTATGGTAATGGACCATATTGCTACAAATCAAAATCAGGCAAAGGAACCCTTTGCCAAGAAAGCAAGGAGTTATGTCTTTCAAATTAAAGACCACATCCTACCATGGGGCAAGAAGAAAGAGTCAATAGGAAGATGCAAAAAATTAGTTTCCTAGTGGAGAGTTCCATTTTCCCATCACCGTTTCTAGGGATAAAATGTCTTCTTGCTGGTTTACCAAGATGGCTCACTATTTTTGATGTCTCTCAAAAAATAGCATCTAAAATACTTCAATTCTTGAAGTATCAGATCATTTCATCTATACATATGTATATTTATATAGTTTTTAATTCTTTTTTTTTGTTTGTTTTCATTTTTGATGCCTTCCATTTCTGGGTAGCATGACTCTATAACCCAATGGTACACATAAAGACACTAGAGATTTTGGATTCTACTGCCTTCAATTCTTTTTGCAATTGATAGAAGTTCCCTAATTGGAGCCAGCTATTGTCCCCCAAAAATATCACTCATTTTTGGGACAACATTTTAACTATTTTGGTCCTATAGACCAAACTTGTCTCTTCCCTTTCTAAAATTTGTCATGAGCATTCAAATTCTTCATTTTTAAAACTTCTCAGGAATATACAAACTCTGCAGGCTTGAATCTATAGACTCTGTAGGCCAAGTTTAATGGGATTTACAGGTTCAATAGGTTCAAAGGTGTGTTCAAACAAATGGTTCAAAGGTGGGTTCAATCAATTAGTTCAATGCTTTTGTTCACTCAGTTGGTTTAATGCTTTGGTTCAATCAAATGGTTTGTCAGTTGGTTCAAAGGCTTTGTTTGAACTGTTGAACCAAAACTTGGTTCACCAGTTAGTTCAATGCTTTAATTCATTCAATTGGTTCATCAGCTTGAACCATTTTGGTTTGAAGCTTGGTTCATCGGCTTGATTCAACATTTGGTTCAACCAAGTGGTTTAATGCTTTGGTTCAATCAAACGGTTCACTTAGTTGGTTTAATCAAAGGGATGATTAACTTGGTTCAAAGGAGTGGTTCAATTGCAAAATTTCAAAGAAGTCTCCCAAAGGACAAGTGCCCTTGTAGAGGGCACTTGGTCGACAAAAGCACCCTTCGGAAGGGTCATTTTTAAGGAAGTTGCAAAGGTAATTCTTTTAGATTTTTGTTTAAGGAAGCCAAAAAAGACTAAGGCAAGAAAAAATTCTTTCAGACTTTTTGTCCAAAGGAATTCCTTCAGACAAAAAGTCTAAATGAATTTAGGAAAGAAGCCATAGGCGGAAAAAACCTGAAGGATTTTTCAAAGGCAAAGTGATTGGAACAATTCTACAGACTTTTTGTCTGCAGTAAATATCCACAGACTTTTTGTCCGCGGGAAATGTCTATGGACTTTTTATCCATGGGAATTGTCCATAGGAGAAAGCCCGGGGAAAATTCCCATGGAGAAATCTTGAGGAAAATTCCTAGGGAAAAGCTCAGGGAAAATGTCTGCAGAAATAGTCTACAGGAAAGCTGTGAGAGACTGTCGAAGATAAAAGGCCGCTGAAGGACCCCAAAGGGTAGGTGCCCTTGTGCGAGACTCTTAACTACCAACTTAAAGGACATTTCCTCAAAGCCAAAGGGTCACCTTACCTTCAAGAGGATTCAAAATAGGAAAGCCAAAGAATGACCAAGGGGTGACGCACCCGAAGACATCAAATTCAAGATAGCGAACTAGCTATTGATAACGTAGTGATAGTTGCGCAAACGTCAATTTTAAAGCTCATAAAATAGCCATAGATCCTTGTAATCTATAGACATAAATGCATTCATAGGCTTTAAGGCCAAGACCAATAAGAAGTGACTAAGGAGTAGAGCATCAAATTGAATCAAGGACTCAATTCACTTAACTAGAAAAAGAGGAATGATAAAGAAGGATCAGATTACTAGGTGGACATTGGAAGATGCAAACTTTCAATAGCGTGACTTATTCCTCTACATTGAGAAAAGCAAATGGGTGGATGCCCTTAAATTCTAGCCTATCTCCTGAACAAATTTCAATGCAACATGATGTGTTACTATTCTTGAGTCCTTCTTGAAGAGGCTATATAAGGGACTCTCTTTCATTGTAAACACATCTCTTTCAGATAATTAGAAATGAAAATCTGCCCAAATTGAAAGGCATTACTAAGACTTTGAGCTCAGATTGTTGATCATATTTTGTTATTAGAATAAGAAAGCAAGTGACTTTTTAAACTTTGTGTTGTAATATCTTTGTTGTTGAGGAAACTTCTATTATGTCTTTTTCCTTGATATATTTTTTGTTCCTTTAATTCAACAAGCAAAATTAGTGAAAGTAGTCAAGAAGGTGTCTTGAAGAGTCAAATGTGTAGAGACTTTGTGCCCCCATAATTGCCTTTAGTGTGTTTTCTTTTAATTTCTGTGTAAAGGACCTTGGGAGGACTTTGTGACCTCATTTTCATTTGTATATTACTCTTGATCAATTTAGGTGGAAACATTGTGCTACATCTCAATTTTATAGTTACTATGTCCTTGGTTACACTTTGCATTTACTACTAGGAATATTCTTTTGGTATGCTGAATAGTTCTTCTGAAAGAAGAGGAGTGCTTTCTGTCATTTCCCTTGAGATTTTTCTTTTGATCCGCATGCATCATCCCTGAAAAAAGAGAGATGTATGGTTTGTCTTACCCTTGAGTATTATTCTATATATATATATATATATATATATATATATATATATATATATATATATATATATATATATATATATATATATATATATATATATATATATATATATATATATATATATATATATATATATAGGGAACCTCCCCTTGATGAGAAGAGAGATTAGTCTCCTTTTGATGTGGTAAACCTACACATTTGGATGACAAATCTTCCTACTTTGGCTGATCATACCTATTTTGTTTATCAATACACTGATCATCAAAATATTCAACCAACACTAATCATAGTACATCCTAATATATCATGAATAATAATGAACATTTCCCAATCCTTATTAGCTTCTTTTATACAATGAGAGAGAAAAAGGTAGAGTAAGAGAGAAATAATTAATTTTTTAATGTAGTCAAAATAATGTCATATATAATCTGTAACTGTAACTTGAATGCTAGTAATAAATACATATGCATGCATACATACATACATTATATAATCATAGTGTATTTAATCATATTATGCACATATAAAAAATAATAAGGTTAATTTTTAGATATTGAATCCTCACTTAATAATAATGTCAAATAATCATATAAAATATAATAACAAGACACGTAATGACAACTAATAAAATTCCACAAAAGAAGAAATAATCATTGTAATCTATTATTAATATCTCTAGGTAGAACCATATATGGCATACACACATAATCATCCATCAAAATTTAATCTAAAATGAATCATATCAAACTCTCAAAATGAAAACAACATGGATAGATATTATAATCAAAATATGTCAAATAAAATATGAAATCATTGCATGCAAGATGCATTGCCATGTGAATAACATAATTACAACTATAAGTACTAAAGTTATGAAATATACTTGAATTTCAAATAGATAATTATAAAACAAATTCTACTAAAATGGATTAATAATACATCTGCAAAGATCATGAGAAACCTAGTTATACCTCCATAATTCATAATTTCCACAATACATTAACCAGATAATCATAGAAATGTGTGAATTAAGATAGGATGGCTAAATTGGTAGATGACCAAATTATAAAAATTCATAATGAATTAAAAAATTATTACTTAATAAAATCTAAATTAATCATGGAAGGTCCACATAAGTTTCCCAAAATTATTAGAATATATGTAATAATGAAAAATACTTATATTAGTAGTCGATCATCAGGAAATACCAAAACTAGTTATGACATCCTTTTCTCCTTGCACATACATCCTCATGTATGTCATAAAACTAGGAAATAACATTTATAAATG
>JARHVA010006511.1:302500-440000 GCA_037957365.1 Torreya grandis | reverse complement strand
TTTAATTATATATACTTATGCATTCCTATTAGAATTATGTCCTTCAATAATTTTTTCTAACATTTGATATTTATTTAAACTTATTTTGGGACTACCTGCGATGTATGCACTTAAAGTTCAAAGTAACATGTGTTTCATTCTCAATGTGTAGTGAGAATAAATATAGTGTAAACAATATTCAATCCTCTTGCCATGTTATGAAAACAATCAATACAAATTTTCCTTATATTGTGGTATTTAGAGAAATTACCTAAATGGGACTTAAAAATTTAATGAAATTATGACTTAGGTGATTTTAAACTTGTGAAATTAGTTGTTGTTTGGCAGGAGGTCACTACTAGTGTATTAGTGATTGGGATAGTTTTGAAGGAGTGGAAATTTATGAGAATAAAATGAAACTATGATAGATGTGTGTATTATTATATGGATGAGATTAGATTGTTTAAATTGTGAAATAAGAATGTTATCTATCATAGTTACTCAAGGGTAAGGGTCATTTGCACATAATTAGAGGAATAATGGTTTCAAGCCATTGATTAGAGCATGATCTAACTGAGTAAAAATTATTGATCATATATGAATTATTTAAGCATTACACTTCAGTTTAGTGAATACATTTTCCCCTAGTTTATTCTAGTAATGAAGAAAAATGAAAGGACAAGAGTAAAATAAAAAGAGATATACCCAAACATACATTTGTTGAGTAGACTTGGATGTATGCGACATGATGAATTGTTATTCATGAAAATAAGAAATTAAAAATGTATAAATCATAATTGCTTACTAAATATGTAAATATAGAAGTAAAGTCAAGATTACTTATAGATAAAATAAAAAGGAATGAATAAACCTATTTTGTTACTTAAAAATCTATGTTTTATGGTATAAAATTTGGTGACTTAGGAGGGTATGAGCCTTGGGTATTTCATTATTTATTAAAAAAATGAATTGGAATATGCACCCCTCAATAATAATTATATGAGATCATTATTAATAACTCAGTATGTTCTTGAATCCATCATCACAAAAATTGAGGTAGTATAGTGGCTTAGATTTTTTTATGAATTCCAACAGATCATTATAGTTAAAAAGTAGTTCAGATTAAATCATATTCATTTATGGTGAAAATTGGTGAAGATGGTACCATATAATTTCTATGTATATAAAATAGAGAATGGTATGGGTTATTATAAATTCTATGAAACTATTATACAACTAATAAATAAATTGATCATGTGTTGTGCATATGCCCCAATATTATATCTGAGCATATTGATTCTAATAAATGAATAAAATAAATTATATATATTTTTAGAATATGTAATATTATGGGACACATTTCACACATGATGACCCTAATTCTAAGAATAATATGACACAAACTAAGTGTGAATTTATATATTATTACCAAGCAACATATAAATTGATATCTGTACTGAGTTCAAGGATAACAAATTTATAAAATGTTGTTTTTTTATCATAGGGACAAAAGTATGTTTTTAATTACAACTATGACTTATGTTTTTATCCAAATGTATCTCTTTTTTAAAAATGTAATTTCTAGGTAAAAGCTAGGTGTGAAATATGATAAAATAATCAAATTATATCTACTTCTATTAATGCATTTGGTTTTTGTCTGTCAGTCTCTAAGAAAATCCGTTATTTCTTCCCTCTCTTTTGAGGTGAGTTGTGAAGTATGCATAATAACTAAAATTTAAAAAAAAAATTATAGGAATGATGTGGTATTAATATTTTTAAATATGAGTAGTAATGATAGCATTGGAGATCATGGAATCATATTGATTAGATCAAAAACAAAAGTAGTAATATATGATACATGTTGAACTAAAAAAATATAGTTTATTGTCTAGACAAATGTTAGAAACTAGGAAAAAAATATGTTAGTGCTTGAAACCAAATAGAAAACATGGGAATTTATTGATCATATTCATCATGGCATCAACAAACTAGGGATATGCATGATATCCATCATGGTATTTCAAACAAAGGAAACAAATGTAAAAATCTTCATGTCCATAATTCATACACAAATAACAAAAGAAAAAGAAAACAAGAAAAAAAATAACAAGGGGACACATAATGATACATGTTAAAATATCATTCACATGCATATAAGAATAAAATAATTTTATATCTTTAAATGAGGACATGTTCACATTCCACAATCTAAAGCAAATAATTCACACAAAGAATGAAGTAAGTAATCAAACATGATAAACATGCATAAATAGATTATATTTATCTAAATAATAACTTGTTACATCAATGTATACATAATTTAATGTATCTCATAATATAACAATGTAAATCTAAATGAGCAAATATGGTAATCTTTTATTCAATGTACTATATTTATAATTGGATCAAAAGGGATAGTCATAGATTGATAAAACTTGGGTAAAATATATCCATGTTGGTCTTTTTTAATGCGAAGAATGTCTATAAGGAAAGTGACTAGTTTATATCCAAGGTTTTATATCATATGTGGGCCAAAGTACAATACTGTGTCCCATTAGCTGGCCAAAAAAATAGTAAAAACAATTACAAAATAAATCATAAAAAATACTTAATTATTTTTAGAAAAATTGAATATATATATATACACACACACACACACATATTCTAGAACATATTGATTGATTAATTTCAACAACCCAAACTCAAGATATTTTGAGGAGAAGATGGAAGTGTATGTAGAATCTTTATGCCAAAAAGTGGGATAGACTATTATGCTTTAACCTGTGTTCTTTGGGATGTGTCCAATGGAATCAAACAAGAACATAGTGCGATACTATCTAGATAGTTTTATTTTCACTACGTGTATTTTCTAGGTCTGAGATATTATCACCATCTGCAACTACATCTTGGATTGATAAACTATATATTATATAATTAACTTAAGTAAAATCATGAAACATTTTCTAAATAAAATTACATATAGAAAAATAATGGATATAATGAACATAACTAATTGAAATAAATGAACTACACAGATCATCCATAGCACCTAATTTTTATAATTTTGGAACATTTTTTTGTATATTTTAATATATGAAACTAGAATGGAACATAATAATCATGAAATCCTGCAAATATTCACAATGAATAGGTCTTGTATCTATGATAGGTGGGTTTGCCTATTATTAATGGAAAGTGTCATGCCAATATAAAGGAACTAATCTCAACATGGAATATTAAAATTAATATGGATCTATAAGAGATGTGTTACTAGCATTATGATAATTTTTAGCATGATTCATATGTTATCTAACATTGGTAACTCAAGAACACATTATAACCCATCATGGAATGTTTTAACTTTGTGTTAGTGTCCTTTTTGTAACACTCTTAATAAATTATAGTATTAATCTATGAATTTCTAGTATAGAGAGTTAATTTTCAAGAATTGGTATCCTAAGAAATTTTATAAATTGTTCCAAAATTTTATATTTATGTTAAACATTTTAAGGTTGTTTAAATTAAATTTTATATGTATGGAAAACAATATAGGGTTGGATGGAATATTCATATGAAATACCCTGAACTATGATGACATGATTAACATAATTGTATTTAAGAAAGTTGTGTACTATAGAGGGTATTGCACTAATCTATTGAATTTAAGGGCATCCAAATGACATATCTAAAACTCTTGCATTGGTTAATAATATAAACTTGGTGGACATATATGCTAGATCAATGTGTAATTTTATTGTGATACTACCAATAAATCATTGAATATGACCACTAAATCCCTTTATTACTATTTTATTAGGAAGTATATCCTTATATGTGTATCCAAGATGAGAGATGAGTGCGATAGTGTGAATATTAAAACTTGAACCATTATCAACCATGATGATTTATATAGGATAATGGTCAATATAAGATTGAATTAATAGATATTGTAAGTCAAAATCATCATTGACAATATCATGACCTCAAAATGAGATGAGTGGTATTGATGACTTTGAATTATTATATGGACCAATCATTATATTTCGATGATGTTATTCCTTCATATGAGGATAGTAATATGCTAGTATGGGGTGTACATACTCTATTTAATGCACTCTTAATTATATCTTATGTTTATAGGCCTGAGTGCTTAGGAAAATGGTCATTGAATATATTAATTTTTCTATTCTCACTTGGTTGTTATTTTTATCTATCTTTACATTTATCCTCAGCTATGATGTTATTATATATCATATCTTATAGTGTATGAAATAAACTCATCCACCCATTTTTAGTATGGCCTGGTTCTCTATGAAAATAAAAAAAGGTATTCTCATAAAAAAATTTAGTTTGAGGCTTAGTAACATAAACATATTTAATGGCAGGAAGTGATATGAGATTAAATTACAATAAAATTTTTAATATATTGTATGGAACATTTTGAAAATTGGTAAATGGTCTCCATAAAGACAATAATAATCTAATGTGTGGAATATCATTTGAAATTTCGTTCATTATATCCGTCTCACCTTGTATTTTGTATTACTTTGATTTTTGGCATGAGAAGTAAAAACTAGGTTGATTTCATACTTTAAATTATTCAATGCCAAAGCTTTTACCTCTTTCATTTAATGTGTGACATTAACATGTGAATAAATGAATATTATTAAACATAATGGATTCAAGTACAGGTGGAAGCAAGATATGTTTTTGTATATATTGAAATTCATTACGTGACATAGTATTTGTCATATTAAATAAAATGGTATTATACCATAATACATATTATGTGATAGGCTCATTGGATTCTTGTTTGAGCTAAATAATCGAAATATATGAAATATTCACTTATATTGATTAATAAATATTCAAGGAATAAATATGCCAAAGGATTGAATGCATGAACTAACTAATGTGGAAAATCATAAAATCATTTGTGTGCATATTAAGTTAATACTATTATAAATCAATTTAAGAAAAAACCTATCATTTGATGCATAGTATAAAAATTTTACTTAGAATGTTCTCATATGTTTCTTAGGTTGACCTTTTCAATCACACAATGTAAATTTAGGTGCCAAAAGACTAGTTGGTAAAGAATAGCCTAAAATATGCTAATCAAATGGAGTATCCAATAATGCATGTGAATCAAGTACCTAATTAGGTTTTAAAACACATTTTTTCAAATTTAACACCTTAGTTTATAGGGTTAAAATGTCATGCATAATAAAGTGTACATTATGACACTAGAATTTTCACTAACCAAAGGTAGTGTAAATAGTCTCTAAATAGAGAAGGGCATATTAATCTATTTAAACCCTTCCGTTTCCTAAATACTATATGTTGGCATATAGGTTGTATCTAATGGTGCATGAAAAGTCAAAGAACCCATAACATCATAAATATTGGATGTATTATCCATGCTTGATTTTTTTTAATTCAAATAGAGATTGAAAATTTGTAATATAATTATTTTTTTGTCATGCATTTCTTCTCAAAAGATCTTAACAATTTTTTCTTTATTAATGTCTAGTTCTTCATCACCTATAGGTAGAATTACATCATCATGATCATCCAGAGAGTCAATATGTTCTAGATTATACTATTCATACTCTAATTTATTATCATTTACTTCTACATATTTAGTTTGTGCATTAATTTCTAAAGGTTCTAATATACCATTGTTTTTATCCATCTTTTATGGATTATCAAAATAAATTTGAGTATGCTCAATGTGGGTATGACTTAGTCTAGAAATTATAATATGAGAAGGGTAAAAGTGTTTTAGATTGCATAAATTTTTTATTAGAAACTTGGAATATTATTGTTAATAAATAATCTAGCAAAATTGAAAATCCTTATACAAAAATTGTTAACTAAAGAAAAGGAAACAAACCCTAGAAACATTTATGGTTATGTTTTTTGATATATTGAATCAATATATGGGCTCACCAATTTATTTTATCGAAATTGAGATTATGGGAAGTAATCTAGTTTATTTTAGACTAAATATTGCATAAAATTAGAATTTATAAAAAAAAACATAAACTAAACATTTCTAATTTGGAACTCGTTATTTAATTAAAGAAGCTAAAAGATAAAAGTTTAAAATATGAAACAAATTACCTAGCACTGGGATCTGGGTTACCATAATATAAAATGTGTAACTAAAATGGAATTATGTGCCATAACTTTAAATCAATAACATGAATTTTCTTTATTCTGGAATAAACTTATGCTATTTAAATTATTTTAACCTATGTTGTCTTTTGTAGGGAGTGTCAGCATATAATAGGGTTTTTACCCTCTATGTAAAATTTTATTAGTTTAATGTTCTCCTCTATTCTTGAGTGTGTT
Source organism: Torreya grandis (assembly GCA_037957365.1). NCBI lineage: Eukaryota > Viridiplantae > Streptophyta > Pinopsida > Cupressales > Taxaceae > Torreya > Torreya grandis. The sequence continues at coordinate 433,664 of JARHVA010006511.1, read as the reverse complement.
ATCGGGGTCACTCAATTTGATACAAAAATTGATGTGTACTTTCTTCTTTTCTTTGAGCCCTAGTTTGATAGAAAATGAAAGACAAATTCTATAAATGTGAAAAAGGGGTTAGTGGTTGAAATTGTGCTTTACCTCAACACCCCTTTTGTTGAGTATTGCCTACATAAAAATATTCTAAAGTTGGATAAAAATACATGTATTTCTCATATGCTACAATGGTGTGTGTGAATTAATTCTATAATTATATGTGGTGGTGCAATCCTCAACTACTTATGCACTTAAATAATTTATTATGAGCTTTGAAATGTATTAATACCTGGATTAAATCTACTTAGGATACATAAACTTATAACTAGGAAGCATAATTCTCTCCTTCGAAATATAAAGTTAGAAACATTATGGTGTTTGTATATATGAAATCCTCTTTCCATATTGTGAATGAATTAAAAAAATACACTTATATAGTGGTATTTTAATAAATTCCTTGAATACTACTTGAGAAACATGTGGATGAATGAAAAAAACTACACTTATTAGTGGCATTTAGATAAATTCCTTGAATGTGACTTGATAAACATGTGGGACAACCTGTTAGGTGAATTTTAATGTGATCAATTATTTCAGACACTACCTATGAGTACGATAGTATTAAATGAGCATCCTTTTATGAAATAAAAGACAATGAAACTAAAAGTTTGGATTTGTCCAAGGATGATCTTAGGATGTTTGGAATTACATATATGAATGTTTTGTGTTATATTTTCTCAAAGGTAAAAATAATCCACAATTATTTATATGAATAGCATATTAGAGCTGTGGATTTGAGCATGAGAAATTTTAACATAAAAAGTATTTCAAAAAAATTATGAATATGATCCAAAGCATTTTATACTTGAAAAAATGAAGTTTCTCCCTATTACATGTATAAAAATACATATCTAAATCATAAATAAATGGAATGCATCCTTATCAAAAGGTAAGGTTAGGTAATAAATTTAAATCTAAAAAAAAAATCATTTCAACAAAAGTTCAAAATCCATCATTTAGAGTTTACAATTTAACATTATAAATCATGCATATTGTTGGTACCCAAAATTTTATAAAAGTAATTTTTCCCTTGTTGAGTGTAAACACCTTATCTATTTAGCCCTTTTCATGTTTTCAAGTGTCCACCTGAGGTCAGCTATCCTATTTGCACCTCAACTCAAAGAAAAAAACCTTTACCCACTCATGCCCTATTATAAACCCTATAAGATATAAATATAACTAACAGCTAATATTCTCAAGTTTTAATAAATTTACATGAGTGTGATTATTTCAATCAAAGAAAACACCATGAATCAGATGGAAATGGGAAAAAATTCAAATTAATCCTTGTCAATATGTGTTGTCACATTTTCTTCTTGAAAATAATAAATATGCTTCTCATATCATTTTTATGACAATGAAAAATAAGAAGAATCTGATACAAAGAGAAGGGCAAGAGAGGGTCATTTTGATTTGAATGAGGAGCTGATGTGGAGGTATAAACAACCATGTGGCATCTAGAGTTTTAAATATGCATCCTATAATGATTTATCCCCATTAAATTAAAGAAAAACACATAATCTATCAAGAAAGATTTCCATACCATGTTAATGAGACTTGCTACATTGGAATGGAGGTTAGAAGAATGCATGAGAAGTGTGAGTCCACATGTATCTTTGGGTGAATTATATGACAAATGTGAGGGTGTGACCACGTTACATGAAACCATGCCATGTTAGACTACCCATGTGGTACTAAAGGAGAATACACCTAGCATAGTTCCAAATACAATAGGGTTTTTGTAAAATCCAATGAAACATTTAATAATGTAAAAAAGTTGTGCATGGAGTAAAGGGAGGAGTATGTCATGTGTTACAAATAGCATCATTGACTGCAATTTTGATTTTCTAAAATGGAACCAAAAAGGTTTGTAGAGGTATGGGGGGTGAAATAAAAATTCTAAATAGGTACCCCAAAACCTATGGTAGCAAATAAGAGAAGCATGGTGGAAATGGGAGGTTGAAGTGTAATTTCCTAATAGCAAATTACAAATTAATATTTGTTTTTTATTAGTTCCCAAAATTACACTAATAAATTGAGCCCTTGTCAAGTTCAAATGCCTACGTCCTTAGCCTAAGTCCTATTTTTTAATGTTCATTATATGTTAATTTTCATGTCGAATCAGCTAAGTGTTAAATTGGTCTTTACTTGTCATATGTGTAAATCTCTTGGACTTCTTCAATCATTTTACACAAACACTTTGACTAAAAAATTAGGTCTTTAGGATCTTTGTCTTAGACAAAATGTCAGAATGCTTATTTTTGTCAAGCAAAGTGTTCACAGAAATTTTTTGAAGAAATTTAATGTTTCAAGAAAATTATTTACACAAAACTCTTGCAGACTTATATGTTTTGCAAAAAGTGATCAACAAAAATTTTGAAGGATCATTTCTATCTAGAAAATTTCCCATTGTGAAAGGCCAAAAGGAATTCTATCAGACATTTTATCCATGGAAAAAGTCCTTAATGTGCTCAATACTTTGAAAAGATTATTATGGGGAATTGCTATAGAATGAAAGTCCTTATGCAAAAATGTCAAAGACCAGATCACTACAAAAAAAGTGTCAAAGATAAAAGGTGTGATGAGTAAAGTCTGAAGAATTTAAAGATGAAATATTTCAAAAGGTTGAACAATCTATGTAATATCCATGTAGACATCATTTATGGTCATGTGGATGTAAAAATTAAGCTTATCCATTATCCATTAGGGCTTAAATTTGATGGTCACATAGACATCATTGACGGTCATGAAAATGTTAAATGACGAGTGTTTGGATATCAAATTTAAGCCATGGTAATTATCCATTGGGTATTAAATTTTATGGTCATGAGCCCATTAAAGGCAATTATGTAGAATTTGAATTACAGGTGTGTAGATGCTAAATGTAGGTCATGGTAGAGATCCATTAGGGATTAAATTTTATGGTCACATTCCCATTAAATAAATTAATGTAGACATCAAATGATGGGTATATAGAAATAAAATTTAAGTTGTGGTAGAATAAATTTTCTAGCAAAGCCTAGAATGAACATATGACCACCAAGTGTTGGTAATGTGTTATCACAGTAGAGATAACATTACAAGGTGTAGAAATCCCATGGGTCTACCAAGTGGCTTGACCTCAGGGACAAAGATAGATAGAATCCAATAGCACTTGGTCATTTAGATCAAGAGCGATGATCCACATCAATCTATACACATATATCTAATGGTGTGAATTGAGATGGATTGTTCAAAGGGCTTAGTACCAATAAGGAAATGATACACGTCTTTATATGATAAATGATCAAATTTAAAGGATTATTGAATAGAGTTACATGGTGATGACATATAGGCATACATGTCTTATTTAAGGATCCTATGCAGGGAAATTGGTGGAGCTTTCACCACTAATAATAGGTTGACTTGGCAAAATTAAAAATTTGTGATAAGGCCCAGGGTTTGCCCAAACAAGTAAAACATTGAAAATAATGTATTTATAAATTAAAAAATATAAGATATGTGAAAAGGAAAAGTGAAAAGATGTAAAATGTAAAGAAAAAGTTGCGGCCAAAAGGTGAAAAGCTGAAAATGAACTGAGTCTTTTGCATTTTTTCATTTTTATCCTTGTCCAAGTTCTTCCATGATAGAGAAATTATAGGCTTACAAATCTAAGGTGGGCCACTACAAAGGAGATCATTTGAGTGGCCATGGATCTAAAATATTTGCAAGCCATCATTTCAAGATAAGGTTGTTCCATGGCATGCATAAGGGAAAAGCAGCTATCTAAGAGGTTCCATATGTGCAAGTAAGTGGTCTACGACATCTTCAAGTAGTTTCACATAAAGGGAAATGGTTTGTTTGCTCTTCACCATGAATATTCCTCTTATATCTCATTTGAAATAATTTCTATACAGAAAAATAAGGATGTGATCTGAATCTTCATCATTTATTGTAAATGCAGTTAGAATAATGATTTTTCTTGTAAATGGACAAAGATTTCATGGCGTGGTAAAAGGGCATAGTCTAGATGGAAGCATCTTGGTGAACTTGAATGTTTGTTTTGAAATTTTAAAAACTGTGACCCATAGTCCTAGAATTGAAAAATGATTCAAAATATATAAATAGAGGGCTTCTCCTCTATTCACAAGGTTTGTCGGCCATTGTGTTGGTCATTGTGTGGGTTATTATTTGTCAGTGTTTCTCTCCAAGTATAGGCTCTTATAAATTTTTGGATCTTGGATATGTTTGTATTTTGCTTCTCTTACTAAGGTGGTTGTAGTTGTACAACCATTAGTAATCTTTGAGAGCATCTTTATATGTATCCCCTATCCAACATGGAGCAAATCCACCATGATTATCCCCATGGAAATATTTTGAAACATTGGTGTATGTGACATTTTATTTAAATTTAATGGAAAATACTTGTGGTTATTTATTATATCATATTAATGAAATGCAATAATGTGTTTTATAAGTTCTACTCATTGAATATTTGAGTCTGTGTTCATTACTAGTTGTCAATTTGAGCATGTATCTAGATTATAAATCCCTTTCTATAGTAATATTTGGAAATATGCTGTTGAATACCTTTTGAGGGCACCCAAAGTTCATAAATTTAGCAAGAGAATGTATTTGAGATTCTAGTTTTAGTGTATGTTATAGGGTTTCTGAGATCATTTGGGAATTTACATTTTATTGGCACCAATGGATGCAAAATTATCTTTGCAATTTCCATGGATTTGATTTTAGTTCTCCTACAACTTTGAAATAATTGATGTCATGTATGTTGAAATAATCCATATTATTTAGAAAATTACTAGCACACCATCATGCCCTTCCTCTTTATTATTATCAAAATCTCCTACCCTCCAAATTATATAATTCTTGTTATAAATCATAAGTGTCATTTACATGTAGATGCATAAAATATTGCATACTTAGCATGTGTTTGTAGTTTGTGCTTTAAATTACCCAACACTATAATTTTTTATTTAGCCCATAGTGTTGAAATTTATTTAAAATAAGGATTGTAGTCATTTTCATATCTATCTTCACTAGTTTGTATCTGGCCTAGATCATTTGTTCATTTTGTGTGACAACCCTTCTCAGGTGGAGTGAGCAAGTTTGGTTGTGTTCTAGTTAGATTTGTGTTCCTTTGTGCCAATACTCCCCATAAAGGTGAATTGTATAATCTTTCCATATGAGAAAACTACCCCATAGGTCCTCTCACCTTGGTTCAGGTAGAGCTAGAAGTATTAGGGAGATAACCATGACATTTTTAGTTGAATTTCAATAATTTTTTGCGTTTAGTCTAGTCTTTATGCTAAAACCTTACCCAAATATAACAACATCTAATGGGTTTTTTTTATCATTGCTTGTGTTTTTGTCTCATGTGTGCAAGGTCAAGTGTATCAGGTGTAAAATTGGGATCCAACATGCACCCACTTTTGGATCTCATGAAGTATAGATAATGAAGGGACTAGGTGGGAAATTCAAATGGATAAAAGGTACACAAGTCTTGATGGAAGAATATGATAGTGCCGCAACAACTTGGACATGTTTGGAAGATGTGCTAGAGAACTTCAAAGGATAATGTGAGTAGTATTTGATCTCGAATGAATGAATAAATCACTTAGATTATGTAATGGAATCTAAGGCTATTGAGGAAAGAAAACCTTGGAATACATATAGAGGTAGAATCCCAAGGGGTTGTTCATGCCTCTTCTCCTTCAATATTAGAATTTGAAAGTGTAGGTTTTCCCTTTACAACTGGCACATTCATAGAAGGTATCGATATTCAAAAGTGTACTCATATTTCCTCTACATTACATAAAAATGATGAAACGTTAATTGAATAGGATACCAAATTATATTTAGCACTAGTTCAAAAAGGAGGCACAAAGTATGAATATACAATAAGACATTGTTGATTAAGGGAATTATTCATTTGAAATTAAAAAAAATATTCCTCCCACAGAGACTACGTAGGAGATGGACAAAATAGATAATGTTCCAAATGAGGTAGAGCTAAAAAATAGTCTTAAAAAATATTTTTGTAGATGACTCATAATCATGCCAAAAAAGAATAAATTTTGGTCTATTCTTAATGAAAGGAAGCTTGAATTAATTAAACAAGATTGGGGAACAAACCTATGGAAATTATGTTGCTCAACATGCCCAAAAACTTACCTTAGCAAGAAAAAATGGAATCCCATGTGGAGGTCTATGGGCCCATGTGGCACCAGGATAGAGGCCACATAAATTTTAGATTCGAGTCATGCCATAAATAACTTGCCCACATGGAAGAAAAATGAAGTGGATATAATTTTGAAGTGTAATGGCAGGAATCTATATGGAGGATTGGTACAAAATTCAATGTTGATGAAAAATTTGACTGAAATACAATAATAAAATGCTATGTCAAGGTTTTGGTGGAGGTCTAAGTTTCAAAAAACAATTTAAAAACATGCATAACATTTCTGTATAAATCTATTTGGTGAAATAAAAGTATCCAAATTATAAATTGTAGTTTATTTCCCCACTCCCAGATCCCATGGAACAAGGTCGTAAAGGGCCATGATGAAAATTGGAAGGTAAGACGCAATTTGCAATAATGCAATATTGCAAATTTATTAGAAGGCTTTGAATCCTATGATAGGAAAGGGAAAGTAGAGGTTTAGAACTTAAATTCACTTTGGTCTGTTTATACTCTAAAAATTGTCATTGAAGCTCTTAGGCCCTCCAATGAGAGGGAAATTTGAACATATAGCTAGCAGGGTACATACACATACAATTACACCACTAAGACACACTTCTTTGATGAGATGAGTTTTATCATAAAAAGTAATGAGATGCCTTAAAATTGGTGATAATGTTGATCTTTTGGGGATTCGTTTGAGGTCCCTTACATTGGGTAAAATGGTATTGTGAAGCAGAATAAGGAATTTGATAATGTTTTCCTTCTCACCATGTTCGAGGATTCAATTTTTCATCCCTTGGATGTTAGCTTATCTATTAGAAAAGGATTACCACATGAATCAAAGAGCATCTCATATATAATACAAATAACATCCCTTAGCCTTGGAAACTACACATTACTTGTGGGGAATGAAAATAGAGTTACCAAGATTGAAATAATTTATTGTATAAGAGGGTTTATATTTTTAGAAAAAGTGGAATTTGATAGCCCAAAAAGGAAGATGCAGCTGATGAATTTAAAAAACCACATGCCTTATTCATAGGGTAAATAAGAGTGGTGTAGATTTAAATTAATAGGGTACCTTGATGTTCATTTCATGTTTTGAAAGGATTTAAAATGAAGTTGGTCTCTAAAAATTTAAAATTTTATTCATGTTGTATTATATTTCTAGAGGAGATATTTCTGTGCTTTCATGGTGGGTCTATATGATTTGGGAAAACCTTAATCATGCTCATTTAGGTTTGTACATATATAATAGGCTAAGCAAAAGATGGTTATATACTATTTGGTTATTTAGAAGACTGGAAAGATTGTTGTGTTTTTGCATCATTGAAGGAAAGATCTTGGCTTTTGAGAAATCTTCTGTAGGTTACTCACTAGACAAGGTTGAAGGAATGAAAAGTCAAAAAATCAAAAAAATTGAAATTTTCAAAAATTGCTTATGAGACTCCAAATTACATAGGAAGTTTGAGTGGGAAATGTAACTTGTAGAAAATAGAGTCTTAAAATGTATCTTGAAAATTATGATCCACTCTCCCAATCCCACCATTCAAAGAAAGCATGGTAAAAGTCAACTCAAGAATAAGTTTAGGGAGAATTAGAGGATAAATGTAATTTTATAAATTTTCACTTGTGTAAATTAAAATTTTCACGTAGATCTCCCATTTCCACCAGTCAACACTGGTCAATAGGTGGCCTTAATTCAAGGGGGAACTTGCATAGCCAATTACAGTTTTGCAATTTTGGAAAATTGAAATTTTTTAGTCAGAGTTTCAGATTCCCTAAAGGAAACTTTTAAGGGAAATTGGAACCCAAACTATAACTTAAAATTTTTAAAAATTAAAAATTACAATTGGATTTTTAGATTCCCTAAGAGGAGCTTTTGAGGGAATCTAGAACTCCGAGTGCAATTTGTAAATTTATAAATTTACAAATTTAAAATTGCATCTAGAGTTCCAATCACCCTAAGACAACTCCTTAGCAAACTACTTTGGTATTTTCAAATTATAAATTTTCAAAATTGGCCAAAATTTCCACAAAAGGTCAAAAAGTGGAAAATAATGCATTTAAAAATGTGGAAGAAACCCTAAAAATGACAATTTGTTAAAATCAAATGTGAAAATTATAAAGTGCAAAAAGTAAATGTGCAAAATAAAAAATGTGAAAAAAATAAGTTAGAGCCAAAAAGTAAAAAGGTGAAATGATCTATGTTTTTGTATTTTCATTTGCTTTGCTTGACCAAGCTCTTCCATTGGAGAGAAATTTTAGGTTTGAAAGATCAAGGTAGACCATTCCAAAGAAGTTTTCTCAATTATCCAAGGGCATCAAGAGATCAAATGTCATCATTACAAGATCAAATTATTCTATCGCATGCATATGAAGAAGGGCAGTTGTCCAAGAATTTACAATTGTGCAAACAAGTGGTCTGAGGGCATCTTTTGGTAGGTATACATGAGGATAATGTTTGTTTGGCCTTCACCATGAATTTTCACCTTCTATCTCATGTAAAAGGTATCTCCAATGAAGAAATAAAAATACATGCTCCAAATATTCATTATTCCTTTTAGAGGTAGTTAGAAAAATGATTTTTCATGCAAATGGGTGAAGATTCCAGGCATGTCAAAGGGCATATTATAACTGGGAACATCTTGGTGGAACTTGGTGGGTTGTCTTGTAATTTTGCAAAATGCAAACTCCATTACCAAATTTTCAAAGGGTTGAAAAAAGTATAAATGGAGGACTTCTCCTCTATTCTTAGTTATTGTTGGTTGTTCATATTCTTTATTTCTAGGCTCTTTCAAGAAATTTTTGGATATGTTATTGTGTTTAGATATTGTCTCCCTAGCTAAAGTGGTTGAAATTGTACAACAATTAGCAAGCTTTGAGAGCATTTGTAATCTGTCTCCCATATCTCACATGGAGAAATCTCAACATGTTCATCCCCATGGAAACATTTTGAAAAAATGTATGTAATATCTCTTTTCAAGTTGCTGAAAATTCTTTTGGTTATTTTTTATTCCCTATTAATGAAGTGCAGCAATGTGTTTTGAAAGTTATGCTAATTAGACATTTGGGTTTGTGTTCATAACTGGTTATCATTTTTAGCATCAATCTAGATTATAAACCTTTTATACATTATTTTAAGGAAATATTATTGAATAAATTATTTTAGGACACCGTAAATTTATGGATTTGATAGGGAAAAGTGTTTGAAATTTTAGATGCAATGCATGCTTTAGTATTTTAGTGATCATTTGGTATTTCCCATTATCTTGAATTTGAGTTTTCCCTGCATCTTAGATAAAAAATGATTATATGAATATTTGAAAGTACCCTTATTGTTTGAAACCCACCAATACACCACCACTCTTCATATTTACCTAACTATCGTACCATTTCCTACCCTACAAATAATTCACCCAATTGAATATTTCAAGTGTTATTTACCTTGTAAATACACAAAATATTGCCTATTGAACATGTGTTTGTATGTTTTGATTTGAAACATAGTGCTACAATTTTCCATTTCACCCATTTTGTCGAAAATTATTTATAATGAATATTTCATTCACTTACCCGTCTATCTTTAGTAGCTTGTATATTACCTAGAAAATTTATTCATTCTTCATGACAACCATTTCCAAGTGGAGTGAATGAGTTTCATTTTACCATGGTCATATTTTTGTTTATTTGTGTGAAAAACCTCCATGGAGGTTGAATTTTAAAATCACTCTATGTCATAAATCTAACCCTTATGTCCTCTCATCTTGGTTCAAGAGAGCCAGAAGTAGCAAGGCAATGACCATACCCTTTGTTAGTGCTTCTTAATCATTTTCTTCATTTGGTTCATTCCTGATTCCAAACCCTCCCTTAGGTGTAATGACATATCAGTGGGTTTTTCATCTTTATTTTCCATTTTCTTCAAGTTCACAAGGATGAATGAAAGAAGTGTATAATTAGGAACCAACACTCAACTAGCACCATTGCCGAGAAATTTTTTTTCACCTGTGTTGTTAAGAACTCTTGCAAAGAGACATAATTCTTTTATGTTGTGAATATCTTTAATATTATTTGATACATTTGGACTATCTTGGCCATCAACACCATAATAATCTACTATGGATGTGCTAAGAATTGAAAGATTTTATAATTTGACTTCTATTGAGTTTATTGCAAAGAGTTTTTAAATTTGCATGTTAGAAGGTGTTTTTACCATTTTTAAGGTAATCTAAAAATTATAGTGTCTTTGTGCTATTATCTCATCATTAAATTCAACATGTATATTTTCAACATGTATCATAATCAGTCTGTTAACTTTTATATTATATAATTTTGATTCTAGTGCTACTCTAATTTTATCATCTAGTTTCAAGGAAGATTAGTACCTATTTTGAATATATTTGTTAAGTTTAAGCTTTGAGTATTTTCTTGTTTGAAAATTTGGAAGAATTGAGATCATCCTTCAAAGTTGAATCATCAAAATAGCTTGTCTCACCCATAAGTATTCACCAAAGAAGAGAGAGATAAGTTTGGAGACCTATTAAAGGGCAATGTTTAGTTGTTAAATAGTGTCTAGACTGTCAAGATTCTGATAATCTTGAAATTTTTATTTAACTCCCTATTGTTGAGGGCTTTCATAGCTCTCTTAGTCATTGTAGAACTTATAGTCCCATTTATTATCCATCTCCCTCTCAACTAGTTGAGTCCCCTCCTATGTTTGATCCACCAAGTCCACCTCATTCACCCTCTTACTTCTCTTTTCCATTTGAATTTTAACCTCCCACTGAACTAATCATGAGGCATAGGGACCAAGATAAGAATGAATGTCTTGCATTCTAAATTCCTATTTTAGGCCTATAAATTTTGATGACATGAAAGGTTATCCCAATGAAGTCCTAAATTGAGTAAGGAACCACCTTCCAGAGTTGTAAGGGAACAATGGAGTAACTAGTGATCAACACTTGAGGAATTTTCACAATATCATTGAAGACTATGAGGTTAAGCATGAGGGTGTGTGACTTTATTTTTTTGTGCATAGGGTGTAATAAGATGTATGAGAGTGGTTCAATTCCCTACCCTGTGGATGCATTAATTCATGGGAACAAATGAAGAATGTTTTTAGAATTTATTACGGTGATAGAATTGATCCAAGGTTTATTTATGTTGAGTTTGAAAACATAAAAAATAACCCCAATGAGTGCATGTAGGAATTCAACACATGGTTCAAAAAAGATATGATATGGATACTCGAGAACATCCAGCCTAGTGATATAGTGTGCCTGGTAAAATATTATGATGCCTTTGACAAGAAGGCTACATACTACTTGAGGGATAAGGCTCCCACAAACCTACGGTTGGATTTCAATATGGCTTTCCAAATTGAAAATAATATAAAGGCTATGGTAAATCCCATCAATAAGTGGGCTGATATAAAGATGCTAAATCCATAAAAAAACATAGTCCTCTAGGAATGCCAACCTTGGGGAGAAAGTTAAGACTTTGGCCAATGTTCACAAAGAAATGTCAAACAAGATGGCTAGAGAAGAAAAGGGGGTTTAGATTTGGAGCAATCATGAGGGAGGGCTTATTTCCACAATCAAGATAATGATAGAGGAAAGATCCCTACATGTGAAGAAAGAATAGATATCAATCATAATAGAGGGGTTGTAAATGAAGTAACTGATTCATTGCATGCCAAAGTGAATGTAGTAGGTTTTGATATTGATATTGATTAGTGTGACAAGTGCTTCCTTCCATATCCTCCACATGATACATCTTATGTAATTGATGAAGTTATGAATGAACCTAAGTTTGCATCATCTAATGATGAGAATTTAATGTTCAATTTACAAATCCCCTGAAGCAAGATGTCTATCTCTATGGAATTGATGAGTGATGTTATTGTTGATCATTTTTTGAGTATAGTACAAAAGGTATGTGTCCCAACATATGAATTTTATTATGATATTAATATGACACAAGTATATGATTTACCCATTGATGATGATTAAAAATATGATGGGGTAATTCTATCAAATGAGGATAGGCATCTACAAATAAATGCTATAGTGGACCAAGACAAAGTTTACTAATTAAGAAGTAGGCAACAAGGTGATGCTCCTCATGACACTAATCGTAAAATTTTGAATGTAGGGGATGCAAGTAAGGAAGTAAAGAAAACTAAAACATTCCCTAATGCTTCCAAACTGACATCTATTTCTATATTTTATAAGCCTAGAGGCACTCCTACTAAAAATAAAGTACCTTTGTTATCTAGTATTGCTAAGGGTGTAAATGATGTTAAAACAAACCCACCCTTGAAGGTTGCTACTAAGAATGGAAATCCTTCCCAACCTACTCCACTTTAGACTTTGAATGATTGTATTCTATTTGAAGGTGTTATCACCCTTCCACCTAATATGCCTCTTCTTCAGTATAGCATATGTGATATGACCCAAGTGTTGAGCCAACCGAAGATCAACTTGTTACTTGTTGAATTATTAAGAATACCTGAGCATAGAAAGAGGGATTTTCAATACTTGGAATTTGGTAATAAATTAGCTAAAAATGAAATTGATTTACCTGCAATACTCCAAGAAGAAGATCAATAATAGGAAGAGGTTGTTAAACCCATTCTTGAAGTCTATTTGGGGAATCCATTAGTAGTGAGCCAGCTAAATGTGGATCCATTTTATATAACCCTACTAAATCAATGGTATGATTATTCACAACTACATATTTGATTCTAGTGCTTCTTACAATGTATGCCCTTGGGTGTCCTAAATGATCTTGGTGTAAAAATAACATTATCTTTTGGAAAGTGTTATGCATGGATTCATGAGAAGTTGAAGTTGTTGGACATGTCTAGGGGTTGGTATTACAGTTTGTAGTGCATCCAAGAAAGTATTTGAATTTAGACATAGTATTTATAGATTTTTTACCTAAGTGGGAGATGTTTTTGTCACATAAATAATATTTTAGTATGGGTGGAATTTTAAAAATGGACGTTTCCTATGACATCACTCCTTTAGAGGGTCAAATGGTCAAACTTGATAGAGAGATGAAGATGATGCATGTAATTGAGGATCCAAAACATCCTATAAATTAAGTATTATACATGGATGTTGAGATTCAAAACTTTGTTGGGAATATTGATTTTTTTTAACAACCTGCTATTCTTGATATTTAACCTAATAGTGAAGTTGCAATTTGGAAGATGTGTTTTGACAGGGCTTGCTCCAATATTGGAAATGGCACTGGGGTTGTCTTCTATGCCCCCAATGGTAAATGTTTTAATTTTTTTTAATCTATCCTTTGAGTTCATCAATAATACTTATGAGTATGAGGTAGTCTTGCTTGGTTTATAGATTTCCCACAAACATGCAATTAAAATTTTGATTGTCAAGGGTGATTTTGAGCTAGTGTTAAAGTAGGTTTTCTATGTTTACACGACCAAACATAAAATGTTGAAATAATATCATAATGTTGTTTAAAATTTTCATCAATTATTTGATGTATTCAACATTTTTTATCATGATAGGAGTTTTAATGATGAGGTTGAAAAATATTTAGAGTTAGGTGTTCAATTTGATATTGTATATATGAGCCTTTATTTTAGGTATCAAATGGAGGTCCTTGTTAGGAATTTAATCCCAAAAAATGTTCATCATTGGAAAGTGTTTGATGATGATGAAAAAATTAAGAGGTTTATAAATTTTGAATTAGACATCTATGATTAGATCATAGACTTGATATCTATGGTTGAGGTTTATGATGGAAAGGAAACCTTATTTGGGAAGGACATTATTCTGTTGAATACAAACACACTCCCTAGAGGATTGGTAAATTTAGAGGCATATTTTAGTGGAGTGAATAAAACCAAAACACAAGACTCATTTATTTCAAAGGACATGACTGAGTGTAATTTTTGTTCACATAAGAATCCAAGGAAGGTTTCGCAAGGTACTCACATGAGCACAGCTAAGAAGCAAGTTTATATGTAGGTGATAAGAAAGTACCAAGCTTGTTTAGCATGGTCTTATTCTAAATTGAAAGTATATAGAATATATATATTTTTAATATGTCATCCCATTGCATCCTCATAACAAGTCTTTTAGGTAGAAATAGAGACCTATTAACCCCATCTTAGCCACCAAGATGAGGGATGAGTTAAATAAGCTGAGAGATAGTGGAATCATTCAACCCATTAGTTATTCATCATGGGTTGAAAATTTAGTCCCTATACATAAAATGAATGATGACATATGTCTATGTGTATATTTTTGAAATTTGAATATATCTTATTTAAAATATAATTATCCCTTACCCAATATGGACAACCTACTATAAAGTGTTATCATATCAAACATGTTGTTTACTTTGGATGGTTTTTCAGGGTATAACCAAGTTGTGGTGAAGGAATCTGAGAGACCCAAGACTACATTTGAAATGCCTTGGGAAATGTATGTATCTATGAATATGCCTTTCAGGTTTATGAATGTTGGTGTAATGTTTTAGTGAGATATAGATGTTTCCTTTGTAGGGGTAATTAATACGTTTATATCTATGTGTCAAGATGATATTACCATGTACTCCTAGACTAGAGAAGAACATTTAGAGCATCTAAAAAAATTTTTTATTAGATGTACAGAGTTTGGCATTTTGCTTAATCCAAAGAAGTTCCACTTTGGAGTACAAAAGGCCAAGTTGTTGAGACATTTAGTGTCCAAGGATGGTGTCATGATTGACCCCGAGAGGGTAGAAGCCATTGAGAAAATGCATATCCTATAGTCAAAGAAGGGAATTCAATCCTTCTTTGGAAAAATTAATTTCATGAAGATGTTTGTGTGTAATTTTGTAGGGATTAGTTTTCCTATTACTTACATGCTAAAGAAAGACCAAACCATCAAGATGGAGGAGAAGGCCAAAAAGGAGCTCAATGACATCAAAGGAGCTTTAAAGTCTGCCTCTATTTTAGCGAGCTCTAATTACACTAAGCCATTTCATATATTTCTCTTATGCATCATATAATATTGTTGTTATTGTCTTGTTACAAAAGAATGAAGACTATCATGAGCAACCTATAAATTTATTTAGTAAAGCTATACTAGGTGTTGAACTAAAATACACCATTATAGAAAATCAAGATTTCACTCTTTTGAATGTTGTTAAAATGTTTAGGGCTTATATCATGAGTTTAAAGACTGTTAGTTATGTCCCACATACCATGGTGAAGGACATTTTGACTCAGACTAAACTATCCAACAAGAGATATAGGTGGGTCAACAAGTTGAAAGAGTATGACATGGATATTTAAACCACTAAGCTAGTGAGGGGGATGGGTCTAGCCAAGCTCATGGATGAAACCAATTTGCAACCTATTGAGGTAAAAAATACTATTTTTAATTTTGATGATTCCTTGAGTCAACATGTCTCTATGGTAAAAGGATATTGTTTACTACTTTTAGAATCTTAATTATCTACTTGACTTGGACAAGAATCAAAAAAGGACTCTTAATTTTGTTTCCAAAAAATACCTCTTGAATGAGAATGGACTTGCATGGAAGAATTCAAAGAGGATTTTCCTAAGTTGCATGCTATATTAATAAACTATTAAGTTGATTGAATATTTTCACAATGGAGTATGTGGTGGCCATTTTAAAACTAATTTTATAGCTCATAAAATTTTGAGAGTCAATTATTGGTGGCCATCACTTTTCAAATATGTTACTCAAAAATTTATAAAGTGCAATAAATGTTAGCACTTTGTTGGGAGGATGAAAGCTTCATGTTCTCTTCCCTTACAACCTATGATGATTGAAGGCCCATTGAGACAATGGGGAATGGATTTAATTGGAGAAATTATTGATTCAACAAGCACTAGACATAGATCAATACTAGTTACAACTGATTACTTAAAAAAATGGGTTGAAGCAGTCCGTACAAAGAAAGAAAAACACTAGGTAGTTATGGTTTGTTTACCAAATCAGAGTATTTATAGGTTTGGTGTTCCTAGGGTTCATTTTAGTGCACCATATAAAAAAATATGTAGAGGTATTGAGATAAATCATATTTGTAATGATGTCAAATCAATTCAGAAGGTTTATTGTTGCATAAGTAAATCATGTGATGCCACATGGAAAATCACACAAGGCCTATTAGGTTTCTTTGACCCATTGTCTATGAACAACAACATGGCATAGGTGAATGCTGGTATATCATAGGGAAATAATAGCATGATGAAAATGAATGATGATGGCACATAGTAAAATGTCTATGAAAATTGGGAGAGTAATGACATAGGGTAGATGAATGCCAATCTGATGTGGATGGATGTTAGCACTATTTACCAGGATGCCTACACAATAAATCCAAATGTTGGCATGGTGTGGGTGGATGCCGACATCATCTAGATGAATGGTGGAATAGTTCATGTGGATGCCAATACCATGTAGATGGATGCCTATGCAATGAAGATGTATGTTAGTCTACACAATATCAGTGTCCACCTGCAGACTATCAGCATCTTCCTATAGACTGCCAACATCCACCCATAGACTACTGGCATCTACCCATAGCTTAAATGTGTTCATTCACAAACTTTCATCATCTATTTATAGACTGCTAATATCTACCCATAAGTAATCGATTTCACTCATAGGTAGCCAACATTTACTCGTAGGTAGCCAACATCTACCTGCAGGTATTTGGTGTCCACTTATAGGCAGTCGATTGTCTTCTTCCCACATGTAGATAGACATCTATTTAATGTATATAAATTTTTATACAATGCATATGGTTTCCCACCCATAAACTATGGGCATCCTCATGTAGGTAGATGACATCTACTCATAGGTAGTTGACATTGATGTGCAGGTAGATGGCATCCACCCACAACCTACCATCATCCGCCTGCATGTTAGCATTAGTCATCAACAAACTGCAATCAATAGCATGTAGGCTATTGTTACATACCTTGCTATCAACTATTGATTTTTGAAGCCCTCTTGGGTTGTGAAATACAAACCACCAAAAAAATTCTAAAGTTGCCCATAAATATATGATGATTTCCTTAGGATTGGCTTTCGATGTACCAGTGAATTACATTAATATGAAGATATTTATATTCAAATGTAAGTGAACCTCTCCTATAAATTAACTTTAACCACAAAAATTGAGGCAATCCTACCCTTTGGCCACTCCACAAAAATCACCAAATGTTGACTTTAGAAAATGGAATATTCATAGATTAACAAAGATTCACCACAAAAAAAAAAAAAAACATTGGGTGTGCATGTTAAGTTAATTGTTCACAATGCCATGAGTTTCAAAGATAATCATTTAGTGGAATTATGGAGAGACTAAGGGATTGAATTGACCTATGCTTACAATTATAACCCTCAGGGGAATGGGCTAGCAGAATCCGATAACAAGAACTTGTTCAGAATCATTAGATGTAATTTAGGAATAAATAAGAAGTGGGATGAACAATTGAAGTTTGCCCTATGGGATGCTAGGATTATGCCCAAAAGAGCTACAAGAAAAATCCCTTTTGAGCTTGTTTATGGAACTCAAGCAGTTTTGCCTATGAATTTACAATTACCAACCTATCAGTTCATGCAACAACTAGAAGATGATGAGCAAATCAACCACTATGAAAGCATGATGAACCATAGTGTTGAGCTTAAAATTTTTTGAAGAGATGCTCATGAAAGACACCTCAAGTTTAAGTAAATACTGAAAAATATATTTGATAGGAAGGTCACTCTAATAACCTTCCAAGTAGGTGATCTGGTTCTACATTAGGACAATAGGCATGAGGAGAAATGCAAGCATGTCAAATTTTATGCCTTGTGGATGGGTCCCTATTCCATTGACTACTAGATTGGGGAACACACTTTCTTCTTGAGAGACTTAGATGGTGAAATACTGGGGATGACAATCAATGGCAGACATCTAAAACACTTCCTTTGATTGAGTCTGTAACCTATGTACATTAGTGTATTGTGTATAGTTTTATTGCTTTGTTATTTTTTTGCTTTGTTGCCCCTCTGCTTTGGGCCTTGCTTGTACATTTTGTTTCATGTTTTTTTTTGTGTGTTGTATATCCTCGGGTGAGAGGCAGTGTTGGTGTGAAAAATTGCATTAAATCAACTGTGCACTTGTTAATCATAAAGCCCTGATTTGTTTAGCTCATTTCCTATTTTCAAGTGTACACCTGAAGTTAAGTGTCCTGTTTTCACCTCAAGTAATTGAAAAACTCATGTTCCCACTCATGCCCTATTATAAACCTTGAAATATCTATGTATAACTTACGTTTCATATTTTCATGTTTTAATAAACTTATAAGTGTGTGATTATTTTAATGGTACAAAATACCCTAAATTAAATGGCATGTGACAAAATTCAAACTACTCCTTATCAATATGTGTTATCACATTTTCTTCTTGAAAATAATAAATTTGCTTTCTGCTATAATTTTTATGACAAAGCAAAATAAGAAGAATCTGCTACAATAAAAAGTGAAAGAGAGGGTCATTTCGAGCTGAATGGGGAGCTAGTATGGAGGTTTAAGGAGTCACGTGGCATCTAGAGTTTGAAGCATGTAACCTGTAATGCTTTATTAAAGAACAACACGTAATTTGTCAATAAAGAGTCCCACGCCATGCCATCGAGACTTGCCATGTTGGAACGGAGGTTAGAAGAATGCATGAGAATTGCAAGTCCACATGTATCTTTGGGCAAACAATAAGACAAATGTGAGGGTGCTTCCACGTTACATACAGCCATGCCATATTAGACTACCCATGTGGCACTAAAGGAGAATACATGTAGCACAATTCCAAATACAACAGGGTTTTCATAAAAGCCAATGCAACATTTAATAATGTAAAAAAGCTATGCGTGGATTAAAGGGAGAAGCATGGCATGTGGTGGAACTGGCAGTGTTGACTGCAATTTTGATTTTTACAAATGGCACCACAAAAGTCGGTAGAGGTGTGGGGGCTGCAAGACAAATTACAAATAGGCACCATAAAACTCGTGGTGGCAAAGAAGAAAAGCATGGCGGAAATGGGAGGTTGAAGTGCAATTTGCACTTTGCAAATTGCACTCCCACTTTCGTATGCAGTGAAGTATATATAATGGAAATGGACTAGGTAGGAAAGTCAAACAGATAAAAGATACACACATCTTGATGGTAGAATATGGCAGGTGCCCCAAAATTAACAAGTTTGGAAGATGTGCTGGAGAACTTTAAAGGATAATGTGAGCAATATTTGATATCCAATGAATGAACAAATCAGCGAGATTCTACAATGGAAGATGAGGCTATCGAAGAAGGAGAAATCTAGAATACCTGTGGAGGTAGAATCCGAAGGGTCTGTTCATGGTCCTTCTACTTCAATATTAGAGTCTGAAAGTACAGGTTTTCCCTTTACAACTGGAACATTCTCAGTAGCTACTGGTATTCGGAAGCATGCGCATATTTCCTCTACATCACGTACAGATGAAGAAACATCTATTGAATAGGATACCAAATTGGATTTAGCACAAGTTCTAAAAGGAGGCACGAGGTACGTATACACAAGAAGACATTCCTGATTAAGGAAATTCTTCATTTGAAATTATATAAAATATTCCTACCATAGAGACTACACAAGATATGGACAAAATAGACAATGTTGCAAATGAAGCAGGGCTAAAAGATAGTCTTAAAAAAAAGAACTGTCTGAGATTACTGGTAATCGTGCCAATAAGGAAGAAATTCAGGATTATTCTCAATGAAAGGAAGCTTGAACAAATTAAACAAGCTTGGGGAATAAACTTCTGGAAATGACATTTCTCAACATGCCCAAAAACATACATTGGTGAGAAAAAATATAAGCCCACGTGGAGGTCCATGGGCCCACGTGGCACCAGAACAGAAGCCACACAAATTTTAGTCTTGAGTCACGCCATAAATGGCCTACCCACATGGAGGCAGAATGAAGTGGATGTAATTTTGAAGTGGAACAACATGAATCCGTATTGAGGCTCGGTGTAAAAATCAAAGGTAAGAAAAAATATAAGCCCACGTGGAGGTCCATGGGCCCACGTGGCACCAAGACAGAAGCCACACAAATTTTAGTCTTGAGTCACGCCATAAATGGCCTACCCACATGGAGGCAGAATGAAGTGGATGTAATTTTGAAGTGGAACAACATGAATCCGTATTGAGGCTCGGTGTAGAAATCAAAGTTTACTACTAAATTGACTGAAGTATAATTGCAAATGCTATGTCAGGGTTCTGGCGGATGTCCGAGGTTCAAAAAGCAATTTCAAAACATGTATAACATTTTCGCAGAACTCTGGGTGGTGAAATGTAATTATCAACATGGCAAATTGCAATTTGTTTCCCCACTCCCAGATCCCATGAAACAAGAACATAAAGGAGCATGGTGGCAATCGGAAGGTAAGATGCAATTTGTAATAATGTAAAATTTCAAATTACTTGGAAGGCTTCAGATCCTGCGATAGGAAATGGCAAGCAGAGGTTTAGAACATAAATGCACTTTGGCCGATTTGTAGTTTAAAAAGTGTCGTTGAAGCTCCCAGGCCTGCCGGTGAGAGGGAAATCTAAACATACAACTGGCAGGGTACGCACATGTACCATTAGACCATTAAGACACATTTCTTTGACGGGATATGTTTTATCGTAAAAAACAAGGAGATGCTTTGAAAATGGTGATAATGCAACTCTTTTGGGGATTCCTTCGAGGGCCCTTGTGTTGGGGAAAATGGTGTTGTGGAGTAGAATAAGGAGTTTGATAATATTTGCCTTCTCACCATAATCATAGGATTGTCACACGAATCAAAAAGCAGGTCGTCTATAATAGGAAAAACATCCCTTAGCCTTGGCAATTATGCATCACCTGTGGGGAATTCAAATAAAGTTATCAATATTCCCATAATTTGTACAGGAGGGCTTGTATTTTCAGAAAAGGTGGAATTTGACAACCCAAAAAGGAAATTGGAAGATACAGCAGATGAATTTGAAAAACCACATGCGTTGTTCATATGGTAATAACAGTGGTGTAGATTTAAATGAACAGGGTGCCTTGATGTTCGTTGCATGTTTTAAAAGGTTTCAAAATGAAGTTGGTCTCTAAGAAAACAAGTTTTTATTCATGCTTCATTATATGTCAAGAGGAGACATTTCTGCTTTTTTATGGGGGGTCTATTTGATTTGGGTAAACTTTACTCATGTTTGTTTAGGATTTTGAATATATAATGGGCTAAGCAGAAGATGGTTATAGACTATTCAGTTATTCAGAAGAACAGAAATATTGTTGTGTTTTTGCATCATTCAAGGAAAGAGCTTGTCTTTTAATAAATCTTCTACAGGATACTCATTGGACCAGGTTGCAGGAATGAAAAGTCAAAAAATTTAAAAAAAATTGCAATTTTCAAAAATTGCATATGAGACCGCAAATTCTTTGGGATGTTTTAGTGGGAAATGCAACTTGAAAAAAATAGGGTCTCAAAATGCAACTTGCAAATTGTGGTCAACTCTCCCAATCCCATTAGTCAAAGCCAACATGGAAAAAGTTAACTCAAGAAGAAGTTCAAGCAGAATTGAAGGAGAAATGTAATTTTGCACTTATGAAAATTGCAAATTACGCTTGGATTTCCCATTTCCTCTAGTCAACACTAGTCAATAGGTAGCCATCATGCAAGGTGGAACTTCCATAGCCAATTGTAATATGTCAATTTTGCCAAATTATAATTTGCAGTTGGAATTCTGAATTCCCTAAAAAAAACTTTTGAGGGAAATGGGAACAGAAACTGTAATTTACAATTTGAAAAAATTGCACATTACAGTTGGAGTTATGGATTCCCTAAGATGAGATTTTGATGGAATCCAAAACTCCAAGTGTAATTTACAATTTTGCAAATTTGCAAATTGGAAATTATGTCTGGAGTTCCCATGTCCCTAAGGGAACTTCACAACAGAACTACAAGTGCAAATTACAACTTTGCAAATTGTAAATTTGGAAAAGGGGCCATGATTTATCTGAAGGTCAAAAAGTAGAAAACAATGCATTTATGCATTAAAAATGTGGAATAAACCCTCAAAAGGCCAATTTGCAAAAAACTAATGTAAAACTTGTGAAGTGTAAAAATCGAAGGTGAAAAAAGCAAAATGTGAAAAAATAAGTTGGAGCCAAAAAGTAAAAAGGTGAAATGACCTATGTTTTTGTATTTTCTTTTTATTTTCTTGACCAAGCTCCTCTGTGGGAGAGAATTTATAGGGTTGCAAGATCAAGGTGGGCCACTCCAAGAATATTTCTCAAGCAGCGAAGGGTATGGAGTGATCAAATACCATCATTACAAGAACATATTATTCTATCGCATGTATATGAAGAAGGGAAACTATCCAGAAATTTATAGATATGCAAACAAGTGGTCCAAGGGCATCTCCAAGTAGCTACATGTGAGGAGAAAGTTTGTTTCACCTCCACCATGAATTTTCACCTCTCAGCTCATGTAAAAGGCATCTCCAATGAAGAAATCAAAATATTTGCTCCAAATATTCATCATTCCTTGTAGAGGAAGTTAGAGCAATGAATTTTCATGTAAATGGATGAAGATTTCAGTCATAGTAAAGTGCATATTCTAGCTGGGAGCATCTTTGTAGAACTTGAAGGGTTGTTTTGAAATTTTTCAAAATGCAAACCCCATTCCTGAATTTCCAACAAGTTGAAAAATGTATAAATAGAAGGTTTCTCCTCTATTCTTGGTTGTTGTTGGTTGTTCATTTTATCCAAGTCTATGCTCTTTCAAGAAATTTTGGGATCCATTATTGTGTGTAGACATTGTCTACCTATCTAAGGTTGTTGCAGTTGTACAACCATTAGTAAGCTTTAAGAGCATTTGTAATATGTCTCCCTTGTCCAACAAGCAGAAATCTCACCATGCTTTTTCCCATGGTAGCATTTTTAAAAATTGATGCATGTAATATCTCTTTTCAAATTGATGAAAATGCTTATGGTTATTTGCTATTTCCTATTGGTGAAGTGAAGCATTGTGTTTTGTAAGTTATGTTGATTGGACATTTGGGTTTGTGTTCATTAATGGTAATCGTTTTGATCATGGATCTAGATTATAAACCCTTTTTACATTATTTTTAGAAGATGCTATTAAATAACATTTTTTAGGACACCCTAGGTTTATGGATTTGATAGGAAAATCTATTTGAAATGTTAGATGCAGTGCATGCTCTAGGGTTTTAGGGATCGTTTGGTATTACCAATTATCTTGAATTTGATGTTTCCCTACATCCTTGATAAGGAATGATGCTATGAATATTGGAATGTACCCATGTTGTTTATGAAACATTTAACACACCACCACTCCTTATATTTACCTAACCATCCTAACCTATTCTACCCTAAAAATAATACACCTAGTTAAATATTTCAACTATTATTTGCCTTGAAAATGCACAAAATATTGCCTATTTAACACATGTTTGCATTTTTTGCTTTGAATCATAGTGCCACAATTTTATATCTGACCCCAATTATTGAAAATTCTTTAGAATGAAGATTTTAGTCACTTACCCATCTATCATTAGTAGCTCATGTATCTGACCTAGAGCATTTTTTCATTCTTCATGACAACCCTTCCTATTTGGAGTGAATGAGTTTGGTTGTGCCCTGGTCTTATTTGTGTTTCTTTATGCCATGGAGGTTAAATTACAGAATCATTGCATGTGAGCAAGGTATTCCTTAGGTCCTCTCACCTTGGTTAAAGTAGAGACAAAAGTAGCAGGGAGATGACCATACCCTTTGTCAATGCCTCTCAGTAATTTTCTCTATTCTATTCATTACTAATGCCAAACTGTCCCTTAGATATAATGACATATCAATGGTTTTTTCATCTTTGTTTACCATTTTTTTCAAGTGTGTAAGGCCAATTGAAAGAGGTGTACAACTGGAAACCACCACATGCTAATAAAAGTAATATATATATTTTAATAAAACACCCACATACGTACCAATTGATATCCTACATTTAAATAATAAATTCTATATTTTGTTTTAGAAAAAAAACATAATATATGATTTCCGCAACAACACCCTTTCAAAATAGCATTAATCCACAAGTATCTTTACCCCATTTAAATAAATAAAATATAAGGAAGAGAGGGATAACTTACGTCTTAG
Organism: Torreya grandis; assembly: GCA_037957365.1. Taxonomy (NCBI): domain Eukaryota; kingdom Viridiplantae; phylum Streptophyta; class Pinopsida; order Cupressales; family Taxaceae; genus Torreya; species Torreya grandis. The sequence goes on along the minus strand of JARHVA010006511.1, from coordinate 409,187 downwards.
CCATGTGATATCATTAGGAATCAATAGCACTCATCAACTGTTGAGCCCATGTTTTTTCACAAAAGACTCAAAACCAATGCAAGGTTCCATAAATAATGTATATCATATATTATTTATTGAAATCTTAAAACTAGATAGAGATCCATTCAAGAATCATTGACACTAAATTAATGAAAGATAACTAAGAGAAAAAAATTATATATCTTTGTTTATGTGCATGCATATAGACATACATAAATACATATAAAGATGATAAAAACATAATTATAATGAAATATCATTGTAAAATAGTCAATCATTATGTATAAAATAACCATACACATCTATAGTGAAAACGTATGGAATAAAGAATTTAAAGGAGATAAATCATTCCCATAATCCTCTAAACATCAGTCAACCATTGCATGAGAGGATATAAATATCATATCCTAAAAATATTCTAACACATGGTTTCATTCATGGTCAAAATACTAATATCAAAACACACACATAGGTGTGTGTGTGTGTGTGTGTGTGTGTGTGTGTGTGTGTGTGTGTGTGTGTGTGTGTGTGTGTGTGTGTGTGTGCACGCGCGCGCGCGCGCGCGCGCGCGTGTGCGTGTATGCGCCCACGTGTGTGTGTGTGCATGTGTGTGTGTGTGAGAGAGAGAGATAAATAAAAATTATAATTGTATATCAATTTAAAGTAAATTGACATGCTAAAAAAGTATTTTATGATGTTTATTACCAATATGTATGGTTTAAATAATATAGAAGATGTGAAACATGCCTGGAAATATTTTTAAATTATATTGCAGTCCTAACTTCTAAGTCGTAGGAAGGAAAATTAAAATATATCAAGTTTTCTCTATAAGAATAACACCAAGCTATCTTTAATTTGGACTCGAATACCTATTGAAAAATAAAATAAAAGATACAACACTTTACAAAATACTTGCCTACTAAAGCTAAAAACATTGTACATAGGATGTGATTATGTATCAACAAGAAAAAAATTAAATACAAATGTTATATATATTCCCATATGATAGAGATAATGTATGTTCTATCGAGGATTCCATACCCATGATATCATTTGATATAATTAAGTAGAACATCAAATACAACTCATAGTAAGATAACTATATGCTAGATATAAAATGTGATCAACTCTATACACTCCTCACAATCAAAAAGTAAAATAGGAAATATAACCTATAGGAAGATATCAATATAGTACAACTACCATATGTTTTGCATAGAATTCCCTCATGGTCCTCAGCAAGTTAACGTAGGAAATAAAAATCATAGTAGGATACCCATGTTCTATAGCTACATTTTTATCTTTTGATAATAAGGATTATTATTTGAGATGAATTTATATAGTCATATTAATATTTACATAAAATGGGCGGATAGTGATTAATGTCCCCTTAACCATTTGCTCCCTTATGGCTCCTAAGTGAAATAATGAGTGAAACAACCCATCATTATTCAGAGTTATTGTAGTAGTACACATTTGTCCATCATTTGACATGTTATTATAGTAGAGATCATTAATGAACATGGATTTCATAGTGTAATTCAGCATGGAACATTGTATGCATCATTAAAAATTAAATTCAATAATCATTTTGTTAGTCTGTAAAATTTTAGACATCACATATAATTTTACTCAAAATCATGTTCTTTATCCAAATAAGTATGAATAGTAACAATGTATGAGAATCACAATATACAAAATTATATCATGACTAACCATCAATATTTCTAAATCCTCAGTAACTTAATTTATATATCAAATCATATTATATCGATGAGAAATAAAAAGGTTATGAAGAGAGATGAAAACTACTTTTTTGAATAATTAAAAAAGGACTAGATATAATCAATAATTATAACTATAAATCCAATAATATATATACAATAGGTTAATCAAATTGAATTAATTCATCCTGTGAACATATCATATATAATAAGGTTAGTTTACATACATTTAATTCTCAAACAATAATAAATGAAAAATATCATGTAATATAAAACAAAAAGATACTTAATGATAGTTGATTTAAGTCAACAAAACTAGCAACAATCTCTAACATTTACTATTAATATATTGGGGCACAACCCTGTGTCTCATATGCACATCATGGTCCATTTAATGTAATCTAAAACAAATCATATAAAAATTTCAAAATGATTGGGGCACAACCCTATGTTTCATATGCACATCATGGTCCATTTAATGTAATCTAAAAAAAATAATATAAAAATCTCAAAATAATAATAACATTTATCGATGGTCTAAGTAAAAAGTGTCTAAAAAGAGATGAAATCCTTGTGCAGAGGACACACTACCATGTGCACAACATAGTTACAACTGGAACTACTAAAGTTATTCAATATACCTAAATTTTATAACAAGACTAGTCAAAATGGATGAAGTCAAAATGTGAAATAATCATTATTAACCTATGGATACCCTAGCTCATACAATATTGTCACAAAAAATGGTAAGATAGTCATATCAATGTGTGCCTTAATATATGTTCAATAGATCAATGTGTGATTTACTTGTGAAAACATCATGAATTAAAAAATTGAAAGTATGTTTTAAATAGTCAATGAAATTGGTAAGGTCTCTATGAAGCAACCATAATTAGAATATAATGTTAATAAACCAATAATGGATAGAATTGTTTTTAGTCATAAGGAAATGTGAAAATAGGGCATGACATATCCCTATATCCTTATAGACACTTCCTCAAAGAATTCATCAAATAAGTAAAATAGAAAGAACACATCATTTAATAAAACATTCTTATCATTTTGAAAGTATCAAGAAGATAAAGAAGGAAGTAAATGAGTCTGACCAACATAAGGTAGGCATGCTTACTTTATCTATGGCATAAACATGATCTTATGTTCAAGAAAGTAGGAAAATGTAAAAAACCATATATACTAGAATAGAGGGTTAAAATGTCCTAGGGAAATTAGGATATTTAGAAGGATTTATCTTGTAATGGGAATTATTTGTAACAAAAAAAGTTGTACTTGAGTGATAAAAGAGTTACAAGAGACTCCCTATTCCTAGCTTAGCCATAGACCTATATTAGAACCTATTATCATAGTTTTCAACCTTTGAGAAAACCATAAACATCCCTAGTTATCTCAAACATAGTCTCAAACCCTCATTTTTTTTATCATGGGCCTTCATGCCTAGTGTCCTACCTATTGGGCATTAGTTCTATAATTAAGGAAACTAGAGCCACATGGTGTTAGTGTCTCAAAAAAGGTGCCTATGTGTTTTACCCTATCTTCCCCAAATAAATATATTTTCAAAGGTAAAACCATCCTAAGGTTGACCTAGACATATTTTATTATCTACACAAGCAATAGAACACTATAAATACATGAATTTTATACCTATGTACCATAGATAGAAATTAGATTCAAAATACCTATTGAAAGATAAAACAGGTTGAGAAAAATCAACATTATTAATTCCTATTCTACCCTACTTTTGCATACTACCATGTACATCAACCCTAAGCTCAAATTTTCTTGAATTCTAATCTCAAGTGCACTCAAGTAACTCAAAGACACTATAATAATAACATAATTTTCACTTGTACCAGCACTTAGTTTGGGATAACCACATTTGGATCGATCCCTCCTTGGAGTATTGGTATGTAGTCAACTCTCTTCATAATAGGGTCTTGAGGATGCCCAACCTATCCTAATAACTAACACACTTTTCAGATCATGCCTTAATTTCAAATAATATTAGGGTTTTGCATCATAAATCATCTATTATGAGAATAATAGAGACATCCAAACTTTATGTGAGTAGGAATAGAACCCAAATAAATAGACACAGGTGCACCCAAAAGTTTGAGACAGTCTTACATAGAAGACATTAGTGCCATTATCAAGACACTAGAATGACATGGTCCCTTTAACCAAATATGTTTTTACTATCTAGGAGCGATTATGATATAGAGATCTAGAAGATGACACTAAGACCTATTCATATCACAATTTTTAGCACTCAGATCATTCATATCAGGTGTTTTCTAGATAAGTCTTTATTTACAAATATTTATTACTATTTTTAGAAAGATAAAGCTAGTCTAAATATATATCAAATTAGCGCTTAATTTATGCATATTATTTATCTAATTTATACTACTCATTCCTTTAATCAAACATAGGATTTAAATTATGCTAAACCCTAAAAAGGTTATAACATTTGGTGAACCTGAGTTCTAACATTACATAATCCATAACCCTAGATAGCCCTAGGGTTTATATTTATAGCATTTAGATTTCGTAGACATAAATTTTCTAATCTTATTTCACATAATCATGCTAATAATGGCAAAAAAAATTAATCACTTTCTATTTTGATGTTTAATAATTTCATTTGCATGCTTATTCCCTTTAATTCAAAATGAACTCAGAAAACACATAAACACATGTTTAGATGGTGTTTTATATCAACTAAAATATATGTCATATTTCATAACATTCTATATTTATCTTACAAGGAATTTGATTAATAGGTAAACTCTTACACACATAGATGATTTAGCATATAATCTATACACTATGTTTCAAGTTTCAATGTCATATGTTATGCACATGAAAGAATCTCGTTCTCCTCCTCATCTCCATGAGAGTGATAGTTATTTTCCCTCTAGCTAGGGCCGTGATATCACTCCAGCATGAGATTAATTGTCCTATATAAATGTCATTAATTCTCATACTTACCTTATTCACACCTTTTCCCTATAGGGTGCATGCCTACATGTTCAATAATAAGCAACTAGGGTTTATAATTGTGAGACTCTATGTGATAAAATTATTAGCATGCACAAGATAATTATTAGATAAAAAATAAAAATAAACTATTACATGAAAAGATTAAAACATTGGAAAATAAATTTATAAGTAAAAATCCTTCAAAACACACTAGTGTAAAGCATGTATATGCATCTTCACCTAGTCAATTTGTGGCAATCAATGTTACACATCAAAACACAAAATCACTAAAAATTACATATAAAAATAGTGATTATAAAAACAATAAAATATCAAATAAGAATTCAATTGAGGTACTAAGATAAATTATTAAATTTAAGTTTATAAACCTACTCCCTCTACACCCGTTGAGAACATCTACATATTATTTTGCATATGATAGAAGGCATGGGCACCACACTGATTTATGTCTAGCATTAAAAAGTAAAATACAATAGATAATGGATATATATGACTCCAATATTAATACATAATCCAAAAAATACATAATATCACATCTATAAATTCAAAACTAGTCAAATTTAGATACAATACAACCAAAGCATAACTTTGAACAACAGAAGGTTCACAATGCACAATCAAATCAATATATAGTACAACAAGAAAAAGATGAAAATCTACCTCTCCTAAATGAACTTTCACTTTCAAAACAATATAGGTTTGGTCAAAAATATCTACAATATTTTAATTATCATGGTCAAGGTTTGGACAAGAAAGCCCATGGCATCACTTATCCTATTCTACTTGTTGATAATGTTGGTCAATAGAGTTTGGGATTTATTGAACATATTAAGAAACATCATACAAAAATACAATTTATCAAGGTAAAATATTTAGATACACCATAAATGTTATAAAAAGGGAAGTAACTTAAGTTACAAAGTCAAAATCATGCTAAGCCAAAAAACATTATGAAAATATGCTTTCTAGAAAAAATTCTCCACAACACCATATGTCTACAATCTAAAAATATCAACTCCATAGTATGAGGAAATTACCTATATCATTATGGGTTATTATGATTTTGATGATGAATAATATTATGATTATAATGATGAATAATACTCATATTCCTACTAAAATAACATTCAACTACAACATAATATTCACAGTGCACAAGAGATTACCATTCCTATTTTTGACATAGGTCACAATGATAATGACTCTCTGATGAGACTCATTAGTTAGTATGGTTTCTCTTATATTTTGCATACTTTCTCTCTGTCTACTTCTTATACATAGTTCATTTTCATATTGCTTTTAGATAGGTTACTTCTACAAAATATGATAGAAATACAATATGTCCAAAACATAAAAACATTCATATATTAATTGGAAAAAACAAAAATTTATAGACTATATGTATTATTATGTTTACACCTCTTATATTTTCTAGACACTACATATGTTATCTATCTTTGTATAGTTAGTTTTATCATACTACATGCTTCATTTGTTCTTGTCATGTGATTATGGGCTACTCAAAGGACACACTTCCACTACATTGATCTAGACATAATATCTTCTACCCAATAGGGGCATATACACATATTTATGGTTATTCATTCAATAAATTCACCCACTTGGGGGCATGCTATACATAGTTTATATTACCAACTTCTATCCTTACATTCTCTACATTCCATTTTTAACATTGTTATATCTTGATAGTGATCATTTCTACTTAGACTCATATTTTTATCTAGTTATTACCAATTTAGACTCAAGATATGTACATGTTATCTCTTACATAGTTTTTTAATACATTCATTCATTCTTTCATTTATAGTTTATCTAGTTTAAACTTGATTGTATTTATTTTCTTCTTCTATTCAATGGAATTTGAATATGCCATTATTCTTTTTCCCTACATGACTTCTATTCACAATATGTATACCTTAGACATGGGGCCATTTCCCTTGTGTGTGCTTCATTGATTGTGTATGTGAACATTTGATCATATTATTCTATGTGGATTTAATTAAAATTATGTGTTTCTTGCCTATGGGGATATTTGAACATGTCCTTATATGTGTTTTTTCCCTATATTTAGTAGCATGTGCCCATGTCCATCCTTTTATGGCCCCTTGGGTTATTTTGTATGCCTCATATGTTTTATGTGTATGATTTATTGTATGATTAATGGCCATGAAACTTTTATTTAATTTTTATGCACACTACTTTTTGATTCCATGATACACCTCATGAATTTACTTTTCTTACTTGGTTTCTAGGACAGACATCATGCCCCAACCCCCTAGGTAGCTATTCAATTTTAATTTGGTTTGATGTTACATACATTGATTATCTCTATCTTGACACCCTTGTGCAATTTAATACATGACATATGTCTTAAATTACTTACTTATATTTATATTCTCTTAGATTATGATGTTGTGTCCACATTATATTGGATTGTCATGCATTTATCATGTATGCTCCCACTAACAAGAATTTTGCATATTTTATTTATTTTGTGGACAATTATTTCATAGGTTCACAAAATACCCTCAAAAGAGGGGGTATTCACAAGGGTTTTTCATATATATCAATGTATTATATTGTATTCAAAAAAAATTTGTAGTACATAGGATCAATTATAGAAAATCAGACATAGATAAACATAGAGTAAAAATACTGACTCAGAAATCAATACAGTGACACAAAATTTAGACTAGAAAGAAATTAACACCCATATAGAGAAAATAACACCACATGGAACTATTTTCAAAGATGTTGTGATACAATCCAATAGCCATAATTTTAGGACAAATCAGATTGGCCATAGTAGTATACCAGGTATAGTACAAGTTTGCATATATCTAGTTACAAGTTTGATTGTTATTCTTAGAGTTTGCTCATATTCACATTATCACAAATAAGATTAATATTAGTTATTAAAATTATGGGCATCATGCATGACATGATCATCCCCAAATTTTGGTTTACATACTCATATACAATTATTAAAACTCAGTCTAGAATCAGTATACTCAGATACCAGAATAAGGGTATGTGCATAACACATTATTTTCATATGCTTAGTTACACACTACTTAATTAGATGAAATGATAGAGTCCATATAATTATCTATGTTGTCTACACTTAACATCATATTCCAAGTTATCCACAATTTCAATTCACTACTCCATCTATAATGGTTGGCATTCTTGAGTCGCCTACAGCTACATAATATACCTTAGTGGTTAGGGAAATAACATAACCAATAAAATATACTTATTTAGACATTTTGATTACTTTGAGAAATTTAGTTTTAGATGCATCTACTAAACATGGGTCAAAAATTATGGATTCATAGCATACTTGAGTTCTTGAGCCACCCACATGAGAGGGTTGGACATAATCCTAGTTCAATCCAAACTATTCACAAGTCATGATCCACCAAGTAGGTGTGGGAAATTATGGATTCAAAACGAAATTGAGTTATTTATCCACCTACAAATGAGGATTGGGAAATTTATAAGTTCATTCAAAACTATTTAATAATTGATCACTATATATATGTACACACATAGGTCATCACTAGGATCATACATTGGTTTGCATACCCAATAAGGTGTATTCATTCCTTTCCTCTTTCCAATATCTTTCACTAGTTTTACTCAATTATTTCATTACTCAACATAGTCTTTTAATTTTTATATCTCTTAAGAAAGAACTGATTTATGCACATTTCATTTGTTGGTCATGTATTGCATCATGATTCACATATGTAACCTAAACTTCACATACTTTGATTCAACTTCATGGGCTTCATTTCCTAGATAAGTCTAGGTATGCTTATTTTTATCTTATACTATTCATTTTACTATATTACATATGTAACATAAAGGGCGTGGGGCAAATGTAATCACCTAAAAGTGTTATTTGAGTTCTAAAATTGATAATCGAGAACACCTATTCCTATATGAGCCATAAACCTATCCTAGATCCTATTATAACACTTTTTTAGCCTTTGTGTGGACCCAAGGCATCCCGAGTTAGCTTGAATGTACTACTAGACCTTCATTTCTTGATATTGGCCATTCGTGCACAATGTTCTACTAGCTAGATATTAGTGCCACATTAAGGAACCTATATATGTACTGTGTTAGTTTCCCCAAAATGGTTACTATGTCCTTTACCCTAACTTCCATAAATGAATATATATTCAATGGTTAAACCCTCCTAAGGTTAGCCTAGAACTCTTTTATTATCTTCACAAGAACAAAAATATATTATAAATACATGAATTTTAGATCTTTATACCTTAGATGTAAATTAGATGAAAAATAAATATTAAACCATGAAACAAGTTGAACAAAATCAATGTTATTAATCATTATTACTTCTTACTTCTGCATACTACCATCTACAATAACCTTAAGCTAAAATTTTATAGATTTATAATCTCAAGCACACTCAAGGCACTCAAGGCAACTATCATACTAGCATGACCTACACTTACACCAGGACTTAGGTGGTAATAACTACATCAGTATTGATCCCTCCTTGGAGTATTAGTATGTAAGCAACTCTCTTCAAAAGAGGGTATCAATGATGTCCAGTAGATCCTAATAACGAACACACATTTTAGATCATGCCTTAATTTCAAGGAAGATTAGGGGTTTGCATCATAAATGAACTATTACGTGTACAATAAATGGTTTTAAACTTTGCACATGTAGGAATAAAACCTAGAAAGACAGACATAAGTATACCTATAAGTTTAATATAGTCTTTCATAGATGACATTAGTATAATTATCAAGACACTAGAGACACATGGCACCTTTGTGAAAATGTGGTGCTATTGTCCAGGAGGATTTATGATACCTAGATCTAGTTGAAGACACTTATACCTATTGGTATCTCAATGTTTAGCATTCAAATCATCTATATCATGTATTTTATAGGCAAGTCATTATTTACACATATTTATTACTATTTTTAAAAAGTAAAAGATAGTTAAAATCTATAACAAATCAATGCTTATTTTTATTCATATTAATTGTATGATTTAAACTACTTATACCTTTAATAAAACATAGTATTTACATTAAGGTAAACCCTATAAATATAAAAATATTAATGTAATAGGCTTTGTATGCATATAAGGTTAATGTTTATCCTCCTAAAGCACCTTGATTAGCCATTTCAGCATGAAATAAAAGCTTATTTAAGAAGAATGTAACTAGAAAAGAACATACCATATACGATCAACTACATAGATGAAAAATTAATAATGAAAAATATTTAAGATACATGTTGGCATAATATCAAGGTTAAATCCTATTATATTACACTAAACTCCCAAAATAAAAATAAACATGTTGGATTTAATACAAGGAAATCACTCTAATTAACTCAACTATAGTCCTAATATAGGCATAGATCATCACATATTTAGGCATTCAATTTTCCAAAAAAAAAAAAGGCACAGTTAAAAATATATATCCATGGTACAAAATGCTATGATCTAAATTACCTTTGAAAAAAGGTGCGTTAGTTGACATTTCAAAATGGTTATTATCACAACAGATTCCTAGGGTATAGACTAAATATGTACATAATACTATTGCAATACATTACATAAGGATTATTGATTTTAAAATTAACACAATCATAGTAAAAAAAATTTGAGTCTTACACTACCACCAAAACTAAGCAATTTAATATACATATTGTTAGATTACCTTGAAGGTATACAAAAGCTTTTCTAATCTAGATATAAACAAATATTAAAATGAAAAATAGAAAGGTGAAATATGACCCAAGTAGGATATATATATATTTGTGCTTGCCCTGCATCACCTATTGTCAACTCTAAGTTAGGATTTCCCATCTTGGTTGTCCAATATATATATATTTATTCATTTTCATAATAAAATTTCTATGCATTGATGTCAGGATCAACAATATTTTTATTTAAAGGTTTCATGTGTTAGATGAAGATGGTTAGTGTGAGATTGAATTATTTTAATTTATTTTTAACAATATGGTAATATCTTTAAAATCATTAGTTTTATTTGAAAGTATATTTGGGAATATATTTCAATACAATATCAATAAAAGAACATGTCAGAAAAGAACATTTTATCTCTGAAGGCAAATAATGGCTTGATTTTAGATATTTAATACCCTACCATTATAATATGGATTTTATTTTTTAGATCATTACTTTTAATGACTATGGAATATTATCTATATAATTCCTGAGGTTATTTACACATAAATTGAAGATTGGTTATTTTTTGAAGCATGTTAGATTTTATGATCCAAATATAGTATTTGTATTTAATTGTTATGTTTTTATTGGTAGTATAGGGCATGTACCCATTTCATATTATTTGTGTTAATAATAAGTTTTTAGTAAAAAAGTTAGATATTTGGTTTGAATGGGTTATACCAATGTGATAGTTAAGTCCCATTAAAATAGCTTTGCAAAAGGCTATAAAGCTTTGGATTCTTTGATTATGTTTAACATAGATATTCTACCCATCAGTAATGTTTTGATTCAAAATTAATAAAATAAACATTTTGCATCTAACTTTGTATGTGCAGACCTATTACTAGTACCATACCTTGATTTATCACATGAAGAAAGAATCCATGAAAGGAAGGCAAGAAAATTTTTGGAGTATTCAAGTATGTTTTTACATAGGCATGAATTTTTTATGCTTTCTAAATTCCAAAATTTAGTCTTTTTCCCACAAATAACCTATGAAAATAACTTGTACAGTCTCTAAAATTGAAATATCTCTATTTTATGGCATTTGGATTAGTTATTTATTTTTATTAGCCATTATTCATTTCAAATCTCAGTTTTAATTTTCCAATAACATATTTTTTTATTTTTTCACAACCCAAAAAATTCAAAAATCTTCTTGTATGGTTTTAAATTTTCAAAATTTTGATTTTCATGGCGTAGATTTAATTTGCATGGTTTTAAATTCACCTTGAATTAGTTTTTTTTCCATTTTTAGGGATCAAAACCTCGATAATATGACAAATTATCAATTTGAATCCATTTTAAATTAATTATACAATGATAGTGTGGCAAAAGAATGTGTAAGTATGACATTTCAAATATTTTTGGTAGATGTACAATTTTTAGATCAATATATCCCTTTTTCATGTATTTGTATGGTTCAAATCAAATTTAAACTTCTTTAGAGTTGATTCGTATGTATTTACATTATTCATAGAGGGGTTTTATAACATAGTACCACCATTAAGACATGATATTGTGAGGAATGGAGCATGATCTTTAAACATTTTTCCTTTAAAAGAAATTATTTTAAAGTGGGTTCGATATGTGTTTAACATCATTAATTTTCATATTTAATATTTTTTATAGATGAAAATTTGGGTAACAATTTCTTACATGTGAACATTTATATTTATTTTTTTACATATCAAAGCATTTGATATTAATAGTGCCTATGATTCACATTTTTTACTCTTGTCACTGCATTCAAACTGCTGCACTTATATCCTAATATATTTTATACATTAATTTTTTTACATCGTACCTATAAATTAACATGGAAAAATGAGGATATTTCCATTTTCATACAAATTTTCAACTAGCATATATGTAAACATTAAATTTGAGAGAATAATATGAGTGTAAAGGGTTATCGCATCCACATAAAAAGTTTTACAATTAATTGAGTGTCATACATAGATAGATTCCTTTATATTTAATTCTTAGGTACCACTGTCCATGTACTATTATGTATATATAAATGAAGAGATTATTTCACTTACTAATTAGTATATAGGAAATGTGAGAATGTATAAAATCTTGGTATATCATTCAGGTGGTTTATAGTAAAGGGGGTATTTTTAGAGTGATAAGGAACCTTTCCATCTCATGATATATAAAATATTCATTCAATCAAAATTATTGATGACTCAACCATAACTAGTAAAGACAATTGGTTAGAATGGACTTGATAGGTGGATTACACAAATATCTTTAATTAATTTTGTTAAACATATGTGATGGAGATGAAAAACCCATGAATCTAAAGAAGAAAATGAGATACAATCTGGTAAGTGTAAAAATTACAAAATTTTGGCCTTGATGAAGTCATAAATTGATGTAAAATTGTTTCCTCACATACATAGGTGCAACACTTTTTAATCAAAAATATTCAAACTATTTAATCTCAAAACTATAGTTACACTTCAAACTATTCAATCTTGGCTTTAAAACTAGAGATGTCATGATTTTTTAATCTAAAATAAAGCCTTATATTGATGCAACTCATATAAACAATATTGTGTATGTGAGTGTATTGGTATGACAAGGATTATTTCCCTATCTAGTTCCACTACTAGATGTGACTACGTTATTTTCCTAACTGGTTATACTCTTGGGTTTTGGTCACATTATATCAAGTTATGTTTATTTAGGGTTTTAGATTATTTCCTCACCACATACATTCATGAAAATTTTCACAATAAAATTAATGGTATGTCAATGGTATTTTCAATAAATACCCCCTTTGTAAGTTCATTTGATAAAAAATTCATGCATATACATTTATGTTTTAAATGAATTCTACATCCTTGATAAGAATATAATTTAATTTTATCATGTTTGATGATTTTGTTAAGAGTGCTTGTATTATACCTTTATATTATTGTTATGTTATATTTTACAAGTCTAATATGGTACTAGAGATGGTTTCATGACATTAGGTAACCTCTTAGGACATCGAGTTATTGCATTCCTTTCATTTATTGAGTATGCTCAACTATTTCATCATTTTTAGACTATTATGAGAACAATAAAGGTTTCAAAAGAGTATTATATTTAAGGGGCATATGTTACTCATTGAGTGCATATTTTTAGATAAATTCTAGATATTATAGGAGCAAATTATATCTCTTAATTATGTCAAGTGTGTTAGAGATGGTAAAAATTACCTCATCATTTGTCCGATTTTAATATGGAAGGATAGATATCGGATGTGCTTATATAAAATTACATTATTTTTAGGAATAAATATTTATTACATGAACCTCTACATTTGATTTTTTCCTACATATGTTCATACACATGCCATGTATACATCAATTTTTCATGTTTTGTAATAGGATTTTTTTCCATATAATGTGGACTACGTCATTACCATCAAGCTCAGTGTTAGTTGCCTTTGATGTTCTTATTATTTTCATTTAAAAAATCACTTTTTTATAATTTTTAGTAAAAAAACTACTTTATCTCTTTCCATTTGGCCTATAGATAAATCTTATGGAGTTTTTTTTTTTAAAGATATTTTATGGTATTAGGCCAATAGATTTAAAATTTTACATAGTTTTAATCATCTACATTATATCAAATTAAAATGATCTCTAATTTATTTATCTTTTCATATCACTCTTATTGAATTTATTTTTTAACAAATTTTCATTGTAATTTATTTATTTCTTTATAAAAAAATCCATTGTTAAAAAGAAACAAAAACCATTATATATAAAAAAAACATTAAACATTGTTTTTTAGTTTTATACTAGCTAAATTTATTGTTAATGTTAAGCCCCTAGGGGATTATAACCTATGTGCAATTCATGGAATGCTCACAAAAGGTAGAGAATTTGTGTTGGTGTAACACTTCACTACCAAGGTCAATTCCTTGGTTAGGGTACACCCCTCACCATGATATTTCTTGGTTTAATCAATTCCATTATAGGTCATTAAAACTCATTCAACCTTGGGAAAAAGTCATGTTTATTTCAATGTATAATTTTTGTTTTTTATAATAAAAACAAAATTAATAATAATATTAAAAATATACGACTTTGACCTTCATTTTGGTCAACATTATGTAGTCTAACTTTTAGATTTTTATTATTTTTCTCGAAAAAACAAAAATAATAAAAAAAAAGTTTAAATATACCAATCTAAATTAGCAACTACAATAAGTCTACCTCATGATCACTAATTTTTTTTTCCCTTAGTCTTGGTGGTAGTTTCTCCAAACCTGGTACAAGTTTTGTTAATCTTAGAAGAGTAAATATGTCCATTTATTAAAAGTATAAATAATTTGGACTATCAACTTGGTGGTAGTTCAAATATATTTGATAGCATCACTTTGACCAATTATATGTCTTCTCTATTATAAGTGGTGACTTTTCTAGTCAACTTTATAAGTGAGCATCTTGAGCTTCCATCTTGTAATTGACAAGCAACTTTTTAAAGATTTTTTCCCTCACTCTACACAATGTTATAGCAACCTTATCCTCTTGGTGTGTGGTTTATCCATAATATGTAATTTTTCATGGGAATCGTAATGTTCTTGTCTAGTTTTTACCATCAACGACACAATTTTGTTTCATCTAAGATCTATTTATGCTTAATTTTTTATAGTATGTGATTTTTTGTGTATTTTAAAATGGTGATGTCAAATTGGACCAATTTCTCTGATAATGTTATTTTACATAAATTTACCCTATTTTTGGAAAAATAAAACATCGTAATCCTAACCACTTTGCTAGTTTTACAAGTGGACATTATAATCACACTAAATATATAGTTATAAAATCATATTTTATTTTGGTGGCTACTTCATTCAATAAATTTTAGGGGGATTTTATTATGATACTATACATTTGAATTCTTCATGCTCTCTATAATGCACTTGCATCTTTATAATTTGTAATCCCTTGTTTATGATATAAACTCCATGTAACTAAACAACATGGAAATAACTTATACAAAGTATGTTAATGGATAAAGGCTAAAAGAATTACATAGAGGAAAAAATTCTATAATCCAAAGATTCTAAATAAAAAGTGGAGAGTCCTTATTGAGAACAACAAAACACTTGGATATTTACAAACATTCATTTATATCAACATTATTTTTCACATTATTAGTGTAAATTATCTAAGGAGGCATGGGATATATTTCAAAAAAATTATGTTGAAATAGATGAGGTTAGGGGGTATGAAATTGGAGCTGAATTCAACAATCTAGATTCATCTAGTTTTCACAATATCCAAGATTATGAAACTAAAGTGAATTAACTTAGAGAGAAACTTAATGAATGTGTTATTCATAATAAGTATGTATATTAGTCTTAAATGTGTTAATAAAAATGCCTCTTGAATATGCAAAAAAATTCTAGATTTCTAATTCAATGACTAAATTTGGAAAAGGCATATAATATGCCTTATTCTGAGTCATTCTCAAAAATGTTAATGCTTGAACATGCCAATTTGATAACTATGTGAATTATCATGCCATATAAGTCAAAATACTTATGGTTAAGTCATCCTCAACATACAAAATGGTACAATTAGTAAAAGTAGCCAATACACAAGACATAAAACTATCTTGCACAGTCATCACATCCTACACTAGAAAAGTCTAAATTGAGTTTCAAGAAAATAAATTTATAGGAGTGACCAAATTTTTCACACTAAAATAAATTTTATGATGGGCTTAACTTCCATGCTAATAATATTGATTTGTTTTCCATGATGATAATTATTACCATAATTGACTAATTTGGATCTAGTTTCCACACCTTCTATTGTAGTTGTGGGATACTTCCATTCTTAGAGATATAGTAAATTTTTTGGGTTAATTTGTACATGTGGATCCCTTTTTTTTGGATATGGGCCATAAAACCTATGCTCAAGTTATTTTTTACTTAGATATCACAAATTAACTTCATGCACATGTAAATTTGAAAGTTATGGATGGAATATGGTAAAACCTCTTGACTATGAGGGTTTCCCTTTTAAATTATACAAATATTTTAAAACCAATAATTTTTTGAATGATTGCCATGGTGTTAAACTCAAAAAATAAATTTATTTTTGGAAGGATGTTGGTCTCCAACATCTAATAATCTACGTGGCTAGTGAGTTTGAGAGTGAAGATGAGAGTCAAGGTCTTGAATCAGTGCTAACAAAGGAAACTAGTAAGGATTTGATTCCAAAATTTATTGAAACTTGTTTTGAGAAACCCTTATTCTAAGAAAATTTTAAATATAAACCTAAGAGTGTTATGTTATCTAAAAAAATTAAGGGTTATGATTGATGAAAAGCTACATTGGATAAGGTTTATGTATAAAATTCTTAAATAATCATTTCATTTGAAACTTATTTTCCTATTTATCCGAAAATAGGGAATGGGGGATATTTGATTGTCATTGGAAATAAAATAAAATGACATGCTAATAAGGATTTAGAACTTAGTATGACCCTTAGATCCTAAAAATAAAATGTTTTCATACATTCTTAATTTTTTGGGGGGTTGTAGCTAACCTACTTTTGGTTACTAATTTTTATTTTAATGTTTCTTTTCCACTTGTCTATATTTTCTCTATGGTAGCTTCTTCTTTCCACTGGTATAGCTTTTATTTTTTTATTTTTTAATGATTTATATTTTTCTCTATGGTATAATGATGTCCCCCCTTTCAAAATCCATTCCAAGCATACTGATGAATATAAACATAATCTCAAGTAAAATCAAATAAATTTTCCATAATCCTTAAAAACGAAATCATCTCCTCAAAAATATTAAAAATAAAATAAACGGACTTAGGTAAATAACTCATCTAAAAAGAAAATATTCAAAGCAATGGATACTTGACTTTGGGGCTATAAATCATATAGGTTTTGATGAATAAAAATATTCTTGATTAACACCTTGTTTGTTTCCTCACATTATCAAAATATATAATACATTGCTGGATCTTGATGGAAATTGATATTTTATATGCACAAATATGCATTTGAGATTTTTATTTTTTATTTTTTACTTATGTGCCAGCTTTATTTTAGTCTACAAAATTAGTTATCTTGGTAATGTCAATAAGGTTAAGTTTTTCCCTAATTTATTTTAGATTTAGGATCTTGAGTGTGATGACTTATTTCACATTAAAAAATCTAATCATGAGTCTTAACTATTTGTGTTATCCCACTTTGTGCCTCACTCCCATTCTAATATTATACTGACTCATACAGATTTAGTTAGTAAACTATGGCATAATTTGTTTGGCCATATCTACTTTCACCACATTCAATAGCTCAATCCAAAGTATATGGTCATAGGAATCCATCCTATACATTTTCCTAATGGAATATTTTAGGTATTATGAATAACAATAATATAAAGGATATTTTGGATAGAGAGATATCTTAGAGGGCTTCATAAGTCCTTGAGTTAGTTCATAGTAATATGATGGATCCCATCCCCACTTTATCTTATAATAAAACCAATTACATCCACACATTTTTTGGTGACTATATGTATTCAACTTGGCCTACTTCCTTAGTTAGGAGATTGATGTCTTTGAATAGTATCAAGACTTCATCATTATTGCTAAGAAGAAGTCTAGGAAACTTTTAAAAATTATTAGCATAATTTATTGCTAATAATATGTGAACCATCACCTTGAGAAATTTTGTACTCTTTAATTTATCAACCTTTAACATTTATCGTATCCACACCACAATAGAATGATGTTGTTTAAAAAATAGTAAGACTCTGAAGAAGATGGAAAATTACATGATATATGCTTCATTTTTTGGTCCATAATTTCAGGCCAAATCCATTAACTATGTTTCTCACATTCATAACTGATTTCCCCACAAATATTTAAAATACATGACTCATATTGAAGCTTGGTGTGACCAAAAAACAATTATTTGGAATTTTCATATTTTTAGCTCCCCTACATTAACATGTATTCCTTCAAAGAAATGTAAGGGTTTGTAATAAAAAATTTGACCTCACCTCAATTTTTTTATATCCTAGTTATGTCAAGTGGTATAGGATATTTGATCCAATAATGAAGTATATTTTCTTTTAGAGAAGTGTTTAGTTAGATAAATCATTTCTTCCCTTGGTCTTTATTAATTAAGATACTTCATACATAGTGGTCTCAGATGATAGTGATTCAAAGGATTCATCTTCACCTCCACCTCCATAAGGGTCATCTTAAGTGGATAAAGACACTTGATCTTCAACCCCATATTCATCATCCCTTCAATGGGTTAGATAGACTATGTAGTCAATAAGAATACTTGTGGAGGATCCCTCAGACAATTAAAAGATTAGGTCACAATATCACTATGTTTCACACATTTCATTGACATTGATTATGATCCCCAATATTTTCATGAATCATCTAATATTACATAGCAGGATTCAAAAATTGAATAAGATTATAATTGGTTGATGAGGAACCATACTTGGGACCTAGTCCCCCTCGTAAGGGATGTGAAATGCTTAACTATAAGTCAATATACTAAATTAAAAATGTAAAATATATAATTATTGTAAATTTAACAAAATAACTTATTTACAAAGGGTTATGATACATTCTTGGTGTTGAATACACTACAACATTTTCCCTCATTGCTAATAATAATTATATTTATTTAACTCTTTCTATTATTTTAGATCAATTTTGGTGGGTACATCATATGGATTTCAAAAGTGCATTTCATCAGAAGGATATTAAATAAGATATATACATCGACTAGATACAAGGGTTAGCGTAGGAATATTCCTTGGTCTAAAATTTGTAGAAGGATAATTATGGCCTCAAATATGCCCACTGGGATTTATATGCCAAGATAGACTCCTTTATTTACATGGCTGGATTAATATACTTATAAAAATATTATAATGTATACATTATGTTATAGGATAAATCCTATTTAATTCTTTTCCTCTACATCGATGAATTAATTATTATTTGGATAT
Source organism: Torreya grandis (assembly GCA_037957365.1). NCBI lineage: Eukaryota > Viridiplantae > Streptophyta > Pinopsida > Cupressales > Taxaceae > Torreya > Torreya grandis. The sequence goes on along the minus strand of JARHVA010006511.1, from coordinate 389,645 downwards.
CTTCATTTACCATTGGCATTGTCAAATCCACTTTTTACAACTAGCTTGTTCTCACCCGCTTGGGACTTTTACACTACTTTACTAGGATTCACATCATTCAAATTTATTTTAGGATGAATTTTGATTAATAAAAATAAAATATTGAATCCCACATTCTTGATTGTAGTTTTGCATGGACTCGTTTTATGTCAAGAGTTAAGCTTTAGGTAAAGTGTTCCACTCCACTAGTTGACATCACTTTGTATCATTATCTATTTGGGAGCCTCATCTATTTGATTCACATTCACATTGATATGTCCTTTATGATTGGCATGGCATCCCTATTTATGTAAAAACCATATGAACTTAATTTGAAAGTTTTAAAAATTATATTATACTAAATTTTTTGCACTCTTAGACATGTGATTCATTATGGTAGTGTAAAATTATCTAGATATACCAATTTTTATTAGGATTATGGATGGTAGTTGTAAGGATAATAATTCCATATCCAATTAAAAAATTAAACTTGGTTTAGGCCCCATTAAGTATTAGACTATTAATCATAATTTTTTTTCTCTATCTTTGACTTAGGATGAGTATTGGGGGATTTTTATGATGATACTAAGGACATTTGTATTAAATATATTATAACTAATTTTGAAATCATCATTCCTCAAAAATCAATCATCCTTTATGGTAATTAGATTAATATTCATATCTTTAGGAACCTAGTTCACCATCAATGGAAAAAGCACATTTTGATCTACATGTATTACATTAGGTAGCTAATCAAGCATCATGTGATATATCTATATTACATTGTCCCACAACATAACATGTTCTTGATATATTCATCAAACCCTTCACTGATACTAATTTCAATAACTTGAAAAATCTATAATGAGTGTTAGACATGGATTCATGTGGTATTAACTTGACTTTATCCACTCATCCCCTCATATGGGGGATTTAGTTTCTATCGTTTTTCTCCTTATCTTTTGTACATTGATATCTCATCTTGCCTTGTTGATGGGACCCATTTTATTCATATTTACATTCCCCATCCTTTATGTATTAATTAAGGAGGTGTGATTATGGAATGAATAGGGTTATTTCCCTATTTATTTCCAATATATGTGTGGACATGGTTGTGTGTATAACCATTTCCAATCTTGGGTTATATTTCCACTTAGCCAAGTTATGTTTACCTAGTTTTTTGGACTAGTGTCTCACCTCATATGATATTGAAACTTTTTAAAGTCCTATGAATATTAGGTGATTATTTTTTTCCCATAAATACCCTCTCTTTATAATAAATTTTTATTTGATTCATGCATTTAAATTTTTGTTTCACATGATGTTTGCATCTTTGATAAGAATGAAACTAATTTTTATAAAGTTTGATGTTTATTTTCAGAGCTATTCCATTTGGTATTTATAATATCATCAGGTTATCTAATATGAATATCAAATAATTATTTAATTAATGTTTTTCATCTTATATACTAAAACTAATTGGAGTCTTTGCAAGTAAACAATCTATTGAAGACTATCACATCTGATCAATTTCTAGAAAAATGTCAAAAAGAGAGAATGCATTTGGAATAACAATATGTTTTATAGGATTTTTTTTTTTTATGTTAATAAAAATTGAAATTATTAAAATAATGTATGAAATGTTGTAGGCAAGGGGGTAAACGGTTGGGTTGAAAATTTAGAAAAAAAAATTAGTCGACATCAAGAAAAACAAAATGAAAAGTAACACATATTTTTAAAATATTGAGAAATAAAAGGGGTTCATTATACCTATGAATTAAAGACTTCATGGGATAAAATTAAATCCTAAAAAAATAAATAAATTAAATTAAAAAACATAAAATGAAAATAATAAATACTAAAAATCTGACTTGTCTTATTTTTCTTGAGAATATATGATTTCCATCTCTAGAAAGCAAAAAATGCCTCATAAAGTTCAACCTGGGATAATATTTGGGCCTAAGTGACTATATCCATGAAACTATGGCATTATGAAGGGACTTAGTGGAGGAATTTTGAGACAAACATTGTGTTCTACTATTTTTCAAAGATGAAGCAAGCCCTCAACCTTAAGGAAAAGGTTTGATTTGAATAAATTCATTAGTAATTCCATAATTCATTATCCAAAAATTATTATATATTCTTCAACTAAAAATAATTTTTTTTGTCTCTTATGCTAATTTGATTACAATGACACTCCATTCTTAATGATGATATATAGGTAAAGGTTAAAAGAATATGTTATAATAAAAAATTTCTAACTATATATAAACTCATGGTTAAAAACTCATTTCCAAGGAAATTTTCTCATATTGTTAAAGAAGGAATTCCAACAAGTGTTTTTTGGCATAATATATTTTGACACACACACATGCACACTATGAAACAAACCACAATATATAAAAAATGGTGTTGTCAGATTTCATAATCTACACAAAAAATATTATAAATTATGAATCTTGCATGTTGACAAAACATAATATAGATACATTTTAGAATTTAAAAAGGAAAATTGATAATAGGTTATAGTTGCTTCAGTCTATTTTTATTTATTTTCCATTTCATTACATTGGTGGTGAAAATAACTTCATGTTGTTCACTGATCACTAAAATAGAATGACTTGGATATATTTTATGAATAAAAATTAATAATCCTTGAATATATCTCAAAACTTTTGAACTATGGATCAAAATGAATCCCGTTCCCAAAATGGGAAACTCAAAAATAACAATGGTGGTGAATTCACATCAAAGGTGTTTTAAACCTATCTCAAGTTGAATGGAATTAAGCATCATCTCTAATTACCTTACACTCCTTAATAGAATGGAGTATTTAAGAAAATGAAAATAATTATGTTGAAAATGGATTGGATAATTTCATAATTCAAATGGGTGAATCTATATTTCTCACTAGAATCAACTCAAATAATATTATAACTCCAAAAAATGTCAGCATGAATGGTAGTATAAATGAAAAATGCATCTCCATATTTAGTTTTGTCATCTCCCTTCAGTGTGAAATATTCATATTTTTGGGTGCACATGCTATACATTGATTCCTATGGAGAAAAGGAACATATGAATCATGAATGTATTATTTTTAGATACTTCTATTCTTAAAAATGGGTATATGCACAGAGTTGGAGGATAATTCTGTGGACATACCAAACAATGCATATGCATTATAACATAATACATACATGTTATGACTTAGAATACCTGACCCATAATGTATAATTGTTATGTAAACTATAAAATTAACCTTCAATTATCATTTATACTCTTTTCTTGACATTTATGTTTTGTTATTTGGTGTTCGTGTTTTACCCTCTAACTCTTTATTTTACCCTCTAGCTCATGTTTTTCCCTCTATATCACATGGAAATAATTGATTTTTCTCCCACATTCATGAGATTGATGATGTCACCATGAAGAACAGGTATGTTTTTTAGATTAAATAAATTTTTTTGAATTTGTTGTGAATTTTTTACATAGTTTTATTTTTATTTTCTCTCCAATAGGTCAGTATGCTCTGCCTAACCCTCCACCTAATCCTCCACCTAACCCTCTACCTAATCCTCCTCCAAACCCTCTAACCCACCCTCCTAACCCTCTACCCAACCCTCCTATAGTTTGACTAGATCCCCTAGGTAGTTAGGAGGATATAGTTGCTCATATAGTGGATAAAAAATTTGAAATTCAGTATATAATTAAGAGCGTGAGGGAGCCCACTTTCATGAATACCCACCATACATATTTAACCAATACCTTAGAGTTAGTATTAGGTCAAGTTGACTTGATAACAGGTCAAATTGATAAATGGAGGTTATATAAGGATAGTTGTAGGGCTTACTATGTTGATAAATTATTAGCATATGAGTTGAACAATAAATATATAACAAAAGATCAAATTTTTGCCTTATTTATCAACCTAGACACCAATGCCCCCATTTCCCATAATGACCAAACATTTTCCAATCCACCAATGCCAACATAATTTGATTAAATCTAATTTTTAGGAGTGATGGTGGATGGTGTTTGCCTATCCACCTTGTAAGAACCATGAGGTTCCTTTGTAGTTTTTGAGGAAAATCTATTGTGAGTTTGTCCTTAATTAAATTTCAAACTACTTTGACTATGGTGAGTTTTAGGGATGAGGTAAATTCTCCATATAGGATTGACTAGGTACACTCATGCACCTAATTAGCCTACAATTATCCCTACCTAGATACCACTTCATCTATAGATTTCCTTTGTGGTGAAGGAGGTTGTGGAGATAAACACTTTACATACGCTTAGTGTGCTTACTGATACAATCATTCATCATACAAGTAGACTTTCAAAGATAGATGCTTCAAATACTCTAGATAGAGGTTGTACCTAACCCCACCCATGAAGATGTTATGGTGTTATAGACATTTGACCTTTAGATGATGATTGTGCCACTTTAGGAGGATTAAAGGATATGGTCTTGAATAATGAGTTGTTGACATACACATTTCATTTGGATATGTTGGGAGTGTCTATGCACATGTAGGTATCTTTTATATAGATTTCATGTTAAATTTTTAATTCATATTTGTAAATCAAAAAGGTAAAAATTAATTTACATGTTTAAATTGAATAACATATATCTATTTTTTTTATGTTTGAGGAGGAAACGTTGCCTTCTACATCATAACTAGGTAGTGGGATAACCCCTAATACATCTATTTATGTTAGTATGACACCAGATACATTTATAGAAGTAAAATTTTAAATAAAAAATATATAATATAAATTTACATTCATACACCTTAATTGCATCATTAGTAGCTTTTTTGTGAGAAAATATAAAATATCTAATATAATTTTGTTGGAATTTTTATTAATGTATGTATTGATATGGATTGGCATAGTATTAGAAACCCATCCTCTATCTCAAATTATTTTCTTATATATTGAATTTCAAACTATGTTTTCAATAGCAAAAATAGTGAGTTAAACATTTACTTGATATCCCATTATATGTATTTACTATAGCAGGACAATCCTAATCAGTAGGATTGGATGCACATATATAAAATTTGTCTAATAAAATTTGTTTGGTACAATATATTTCTATCAATTTTTGAATCAAGCATAGTATGTCTTCAATAATATGCACACGACTCTTTTCTTTTAAATACTGGCCTCATAGCCAAATACTTGATTTGTTGTTATCTTAATCACATATAGTTTTTAAATGTCTATGATCAATATCTAAAATGGTCATAGCTAACAATTCAATTCCAATCAATTCCAATCGATTGTAACAATTTCATCTCTATCTATGGAGTTATAAATTTAGATGTCATAGCCTCTTCATCCCCTTATACCTAGTCAATTCCAATTTATGACCAGACCCTATTAGGATAACTATTTAGATTAGTCCATTAAATCCCATTGGTTTTTTTGGAGACCATCTACCATAAATTATAACCTATATGGATATGCCATAAGCCTTGAAACAATATACAAATAGGGGACCTCAACCCAATATAGATATATGGGATTGAGTAGTTTTTTCCCACCACCTACTAAGGTTGTCCAAATACCTACTATATCTAGTTGGGATAAAGGGCCTATCTATATACATGCACTTTCATCACTCGAGTGATATACTAACTCTATAAGACTATAACACCTTTCATCAGAAAAGTCCCCTTAAAATGAATATTGAGTGTCAACAAGACTATAACACCCTTTGTTGACCTCAACCTACTTGTAATGTATACATATAGACCTTCCCTTGAAAAAATTGAGGGAAATATAAGGACAAATATCTGACATAATATCACCTATAGGGAAATCAAAATCATGCACTTGTAAAGAAGACTCTCTACTCACTCTTATATGTATAATATTTAGTTCTATTTTCTATATGTTTCTTTAGATTTTGATGAGACCTTTTTTATTTCGTTCTAATTACTCTTAAAAGGCTCAAGTATAGATGTCCCCCATAAATTAAACCTAACATTATAGGTGTCTTAACTTGATTAAAACTTAGTTTACAAACTTCTCAACAAACACTTATATAGGTTACTTGTCTTATCACAATGACTAGTTCTAAGGGTTTTTTAATCACACCAATACTTAGACAAAAAATTAATAAATATCTATAAGCAAAGTATTCAAGGTGTTAACATGATTAGAATTTCAATAGAAGTCAATTTAGACACCATAGCTCATAGCATTGTCCTTAACTATACCAAGTCACTACCTTAAGACATTTAGGCCTAATGACCATGTAATCAACTCAAAATATGAAATACACCTTATAAAAGATATAAAATCATCTACGCTAGTATATATATATATGTGTGTATCAAGGGATTTTCAACACCTAACTTGCATTCAATGACTTAATTTCACAAAATTCACTCAAAAATCCTCCCTTATTGTCATGTCATTCTCCCTCATGAAACTGACATTTCATCCCTTTAGTTTGGTGTAAAAAATCACATTTTTCACATATCCACTTGTCACATTCATGATTCCCATAACTTCATTAGATTTTTTCATAACTTATATAAAACTAAGTTTCTTCATGACTTGTTTAATCAATGATTTCCCAAGTTATTAACTATTAGGTTGTTTATTCAGTTGATGACTAGGGTGGACACTCTTCCATCACTATGAGTCAAGAGAGACTTGAGAATTGATTCTGCAATATCATCTACATAGGCACTCATCAAGGTATGTATATTCATTAATAATTTTGAATTATAATTTAGTACTTTTGTTTTTATAATTTTACTATATAATTTAGAAAATATAACTTATATGCATAAATCTAATGTTTATTCAAGGCTATCATATGACATTTGATAGTTTGATTCAGATGACTACTCTAACAAATCCTCATGTTTCTTCATCATTTGACATGCTTGTTCATGTAGCTGATCTTAGCACTGACCTAGTCGAGCTTAAATGGAAAATTGAGAAGGACCATGAGATTGTGGTAAGTGCATATTTAAATGATTTTTTATTATAATTTTAAACGTGATTTTCTTAACTTGGTTTCATATATACTCATTAATTTTATAATTTTTTTCATATTTGAATAGGTACGATTATAAGTGATATATGAGTGTAGCCACATTTTAAACTTGGAGTATTCAAGGAATTCAATATATCTCTATCCACAGTCAGGGCATCCCAATGAGTCTTTTTCAAAGAAGGCAAAGAGAGGGAAACTATTTGATGAGTAAGATGTTGTAGATAATGTAATTTTTTGTATGCTTATATGTCAATATATTTATTTTTAACATTATACATGTGTATATGATGTATTCACCCAACATTTTATATAATTTTGGTATACATGATGTAATTTTTTGAATACCTATATGGTAATGCATGTATTATTGACATTTTATGCCTATATATGGCACTCGTACATGGAATTATTATTTTTTACATGAATATTTAAGAAAACTAGTGAATCAAATATTCTTTGAACCAATTGTGTTCAGAGTATTATTATTGATTAATTTTGAAGTATTCTTAAGGATTACAAATGTTATGTTATCGAGAATAACTTGTTAAGATAATGTTGTAAATCAGACGCTTATAAGAAATTAAGAATATCAGTGATTAAATATGAATTATGTTTATATACTAATGTAGAGGTATGGAGGATAAGTCTAGAAAAACATCCTTATCTATTTCTAAACCCAATTTATCACATTCATTTGCTATGGTGTGATTTAAATCTTCTTTCACAAGCTAGCTCCTATTTTGACTCATTGGGATTAATTTAGCTTCTTACACCTAGTGCTTATTCCTCATACTCTTAGTATAACCTCATTTATCACATTAACCTCTTTCCATGCATTCATAGCACATCCCTTACCTCATTCCATTCATATCATTCAAAAAATTCCTCTGAATCTCTTTCTAGCTTCTTATTAGGCACCTTCTTTGGGTCTCAAAGACCAAATCTTAGTTTATGTTTCAATATCTCAACATATTGTCACATATGGTCATAGATGATCATAGCATACCTGGTATAACCCACTTCAAGTACTCAAATAATCTTTGACTCTCATTCCACACCTTATTGACACAATGCTCTATCAAGGTTTGTAGCCTTCTTTGTTTTTGTATTTTGCCTTATACAAAAAATTTATTATTAATCAAGAGATTATAAGGGCATTTATAGGTACAATTTATCCTTTTACATCTATGTCAAATTTCATATCCCGAATCCACCTCTAACTATCACTTCATTAGCCTACACTTACTTAGGCTTAATTATCCCTATTCTAAAACCTCATTCCTATAATCCATACACAACTATACAATCTTAGTTTAAAACCTTTTGATTCATCTTGTACATGTATATGGGAACAAGATTATAAAGTTTAATTAAATTTTTATGGTCAAATCTCTCAAAAATGCCCAAACCCCAATCTAGAGTTTTTCATGCCCTATAAATACTCTCCAAACAACCAATTTGACCTTCCCACTGATCTTATTTTCTTAAAGAGATCCTCATGACATATAAAACATCTCATAACACCTTTGTAATGATTAAAACATCAAATTTACCTTTATGTCTTTTAGACTGCCTATGGGGATTGCATGAAATTCTGAATGTGACCATAATTAGAATATGTTTAATATGTTTAAAAACATCTTACAATACTTCCCTAATATTAGAACCCTCAAACACACCTTAAAAATCCAAAATGTATGCCTGCATGAATAATGACCATTATGAGACATGGACGGGATTGTGGTAAAAAAGAGAACACTTCCACTTGTAATATGACCTTAAAAATATTATTTATTTGTATATACTATCATTAATACAAATATTACTTTGTTTTAAGTCATTTGGATATGTAATTTTTCTTGTAGAAACTTTTTACCACAATTTATCTTGAGCAGCTTGCATGTTTCCTTCATGCCAAAACTTGTCTTTATTCAAAATTTTACATAAAACCCATTAATTTTATATATTATATAAAAAAATATAAGTTTAAAACATAATATTATAAAATTTTAAGACCTTTTCAAGGCTTAAAATGCTTCTTACCATCCAGAAATCTCCAATGGCTACCTTCTTGACTGCAAGAGGATTGTGTCAAAATACATGGCACTTTCACTCTTTCTAGGACCTTGAGGATGACATGGTATGTTTTTATAGGTGATTATTACCATTTTTACCAAGTTTTTTCTTTGAATACACTTGTATATGTCCCAAACAACCCAACTTCTCTAAGGTAGGCTCCAATATTGACCATGATTTGACATAAGGTTGACTGTACTAAAATAGTGAATAGTTACCATTATCAAAAATCCTCAAAACTATATTTAATGGGTATTTTATGTCATATTAATCATCTCTAACAAATTTTTTTCTTATATATGACATGTTTTATCTTGTAGGCCCATTTTGGTAAAAGCAAGTGACACATGTTTGCTTGGTCAAATTACACAAATGAGTCACCATCCTATTTTGCCTTGGTTTGTGTGTTTTTATCATGATTTTTCCTCTAAAATTTCATGAAATATCTAATTTCATTATTCCACCCTTCATTTTCTATCTCATAATCTTCCATGTCAACTTGTACCTTCTCATAAAACCTCAAATGACTACATGTCAATAATACCTGAAGCTTTATGCTATGAGAAAAGGGATTATTTTATATAATTCACACCCATTTATCCCCATTATTAATACTAATTCATAAAAAACACCCTTTAACCTTATTTTAACATGTTTATACAATTTAGCAAGGCATTTGGGTCTCTCATAATCAACTTCCGTACAAAGGCCTACACTACATCTTCATGTTCAATCCATATGTTGGTTGTAGGTAGATGTTTTCAAAATATTGATTTGGATAAGAAAATTCATCATTGATAAACTTGACTTCATGACTATGTTACCCTAGTTGTAGGTGCATTATTTGAGGATATGACTATAGGTGTTCTTTGAAAACCTCTCCTAGCATGCTTGACTTTGTCAAATCCCAACTATCTTATCTATGTGCACTAACCTAAAGGATAAACTATAGGTGGAAGATTTTAACTATGAATAAAGCATTAGGGGTTTAGGAACACTTTTAAAATGATCCAACACCCCATTGATCCTAAAGTCTCATGTAACTTCAATGAAACACCATCATTGGAAAGGAAACCTTCATTTAATGTTTGCCCTTGGTTTGGAAGCTAATGGAAACCTACGAGGTGTCTTTAATTCTTATATAACGTGATGGTCTCTTTGATAACTTAAATAATCTCCTAAAATGGTCTACACCCTTTTAAAACACCTCAAATAATTGCTACTCCTTATTGACTATAGGTCTTTCATGAATATTGTTATAGGTCTTCATTAGGTGGAAAACCAATCCTCTTATTGGTTTTCCAAGAATATCCTAGTCATTGAACTCCAAGAAGAATTTATCTCACTCTATTTACCTTAAAACACTTTCACTAGTTTTTCATTAGCAAATTCACTTAGTTTACCTCGTTACACTTATTGTAACCCCTTTCAAGTTATTCAACTCACTCCAATATCCCATTTCATATACAATGCTCATCTTGGGTTTCTAAGGCTTGCAGTCCCCTTATTTGGACATTTCTCCTTGGTTTGACCAGTTTATAAACTCTCTTCAAAATATGAGACAATTTATAGATTTCTTACCCTTGTAACACTTTTAAAATATTCAAACAAACCTTTCAAATGTCTTGAAATCCAATTCCAATCACATTAGCTTCTATCGATGTGTATATGGTTCACTTGGACTATTAGGCCTATCACAACTTTTTTTCTTCTTAATAGCATCTAACTAGAAAATAGGTACTAAAAAAATATCAAAATGGGTGGATAACATCTAGGACATGGTTATTGGCCTCCCATTTGGCCTGGTTGACAAACCCACCATCCATTATGGGCTAAAAAATGCCCTTTTCAATACAAGAAAGATGTTAATTTTTAGCCTAACTACAGGCATGCACAAAACCAAAATTGTAAGTCATATGGATGAATTTCAAGATCCCTCATGTGTATGGGTAATACCTATAATAAAAAATTTAATCTAGTGTAAATCATCTTTAAGATCAATCCATCATAGAAGTTGTAGTAACAGGTCATAAAATACAACATTTTGGTAGTGAAGAAATGACTTGTTGACCTCCAAATTATAATTTTACCTCTATGACCACAAAGTTAAAATAAACCACTTAAATAACATATATATATGAAAATTACAAGTTATCTAATGACCATGACATCCAATTCCACCTCCAAGTTGATTTTCACTATTATTTTAGAGCATAAAAACACTTACAACAATGGTTGTCAAAGTTGAAGCTACAATATAAGAATTCAATTTTTTATGCTTTTTAGATAAAAAAATTACACTAAAAACACATTTATATGGGTGTATAATATCTAATAGCAAGTTCTTGGACTTCTATCTAGCCCAAACTATAAACCCACCACCCATTACGGGCATAAGAATGCCCTTCCCAATATAGGAAAGATGTTAAGTTTTAGCTTAACTTTAGGCAGGCATAAAAAAAAATGTAAGTCATATGGAAAAACCATAAGATCCACTATGTGAATGGTAAATCACTCTAATTTCAACAAAAATTTATTATAAATCACTTATAATAGAAATCTTTGGTAGAAGTTGCAATAATGGGTCCTAAAATGCAACTTTTTTGTAGCGAAGAGGTAACTTATTTAACTATAACTAGTAATTTTGCCTCCAAAACCGATAAGTACAAATCCATTGATTTAATAATGTATATATATGAAAATTACACATTATCTAAAGACCATGACATCACGTGATTTTTCACTACTATTCTAGAGCATGGAAACACTGACAACAAATGTTATCAAAGTTGAATCTACAATCCAAAAACTCAATTTATGGTGATTATTAGTTGAAAAGTGTCATTAAAACACATCTATATGGGTGTATAAAATCCATGACTAGTATATTGACCTCCCATCTGACCTAATAGACAAACTCATCACCCATTCTAGGCTCAAGATCACCATTCCGATTAGAAGAAGGATGTTGATTTTTAGCCTAGCTTCAAACATGCATAAAACCAAAAATATAAGTTTTATGAAATAACCATAAGGTCCCTCATGTGCATTGGAATTCCCTCTAATTTCACCCAAATCAATTTTTAATCACCTTGAATATCAATCCATGGTATAAGTTGTAGTATCAGGTCATAAAATGTAATGTTTTGGTAGTGAAGAGACAACTTGTTGACCTCTAACTATAAATTTTGATTCTAAGACTAGATGGTGAAAATTTAACACTTTGATAACATATATATATATATATATATATATATATATATATATATATATAGAAAAATTATAATTTATCTAATGATAATTATATCTAATTCCACCCAAAAGTGCATTTTCACTACTATTTCAGAATACAAAAATACTGACAACAAATATTGTCAAAGTTGAAGCTACGATCCAAGAACATAATTTTTGGTGCCTTTTGGCTGAAAAATGGCACTACAAACACATATGTAGGGGTGGATAATGTCTAATACAAGTTTTTTGGCCTACCATCTAGCCTGGTCGTTAAACCTACCACCACTTTCAAGCTACATAACTATGTTCTTATTGCAAGAAAGATGTTAATTTTTAGGCTAACTTTAGGAATGAATAAAAATAAAAATACAAGTCATATAAAGGAACCATATAATCCATTATTTTCATGGGAAATCCATCTAATTTCACCATAAATATAGTATAAATCACCTCTAAGATAAATCCATGGAAGAAATTTCAGTAATCGGTCCTAAAATGCAACTTTTTGGTAGAGAAGAGAACTTGTTCACCTATAACTAGCAATTTTTCCATTGAGATCAGTAGGTGAAAATCCACCACTTCAAGCACATACATATAGGCAAATTACACATTCTCCAATTATCTATTCCATTTAATTCGACTTGTAAGTGATATTTTTCTATTGTTATGGAGCCCAAAAACACTGACAACAAATGCTATCAAAGTTGAAGATACGGTCCAAGAACTCAATTTTTGTTGCTTATTTGCTGAAAAATGGCATTTCCAACATGTCTATAGGGGTGGATAACATTTGGTACTAGGTTCTTGGCCACCCATATAGCCCAATCGACAAACCCACCACCCGTTCTGGGCTCTAACATGTCCTTCCCAATATACTAAAGATGTTAATTTTTAGCCTAACTTTAGGCATGCATAAAACTAAAATTATAAGTCATATAGAGGAGCCATAAAATCCTCTGTGTGTATTTGAAATTTATTTAATGGCACCCTAAATCTAGTCTAAAGCACCTCAAAGAGCAATCCATGATAGAAATTGTAGTAATGGGTCCTAAAATGCAACTTTTTAGTGGTGAAGAGATAATTTGTTGACCTCCAACTAGCAATTTTACATCCAGGTTTGGCAAGTGTAAATTCACCACTTTGAGAAATTTTATATAGGAAAATTATGAGTGATTCAATTATTTTGACATCCAATTCCAACTACAAGTGCATTTTCACTACTACTCCAAAGCACAAAAACACTGACAATAAATGTTGTCAAAGTTGAAGGTATGGTCTAAGAACTCAACTTTTTTTGCTTATTCATTGAAACCTGGTACTAAAAACACAACTAAATGGGTGTATAATATCTAGGACTAGGATTTTGGCCTCCCATCTATCTCGGTCAATAAATTCACCATCTATTTTGAGCTCAAGAATGCCCTTCCCAATACAAAAAAGATGCTAATTTTTAGCCTAATTTAAGGCATGTATAAATCCAAAACTATAAGTTGTATAAAGGAACCATCAGATTATTCATGTTCATGGTAAATCCCTCTAATTTCAACTTGAATCTAATCTAAATCACCTATAATAGTAATCTGAGGTAGAAGTTATAGTAATGGGTCCTAAAATGCAAGGCTTTGGTAGTGAAGAGATAACTTATTGATCTCCAACTAGTAATTTTGCCTCCAAAACTAGAAGGTGAAAATCCACCACTTTGAGGATATCTATATAGGTAAATTACATGTTACCTAATTATTATGACATGTAATTCCACCTGCAAGTGTATTTTCACTACTATTCTAAAACACAAAAACAATGACAATAAATTCTATGAAAGTTGAAGCTATAATCTAAGAACTTAATTTATGGTGTTCGTTGGCTGAAAAATGGAATTGAAAACATGTTGAAAGGGGTGGATAACATTCAATATTAGGTTCTTGGCCTCCAATCTTTCCTTATTGACAAACTCACCACCCATTCTAAGTTCAAGAATGCCCTTCCCAATACAACAAAGATGTTGATTTTAAGCATAACTTTAGGTATGCATAAAACCAAAAATATAAGTTTTATGGAGGAACCATAATATCCCTCATCTGTATGGTAAATACCTCTAATTTCACCAATAATTTAATTTAAATCACCTTAATATCAATCAGCGGTAGAAGTTGTAGTAACGGGTTTTAAAATAAATTTTTTTGACAATGCAGAGACAATTTGTTGACCTCCAACTAGAAAATTTGCCTTTGGAACTGGTAAGTGCAAATCCACCACTTCAAACACATATATACAAGGAAATTACATAGTCTCCAATGACCTTGACATCCAATTCTACCTGCAAGTGCATTTTCACTATTGTTCTAGAGCACAAAACCATTGATAATAAATGTGTTTGGAAGCCTACAAGGAGAAATAAACTTGTCATGAGCAATTGTTCAGGAGCATAGAAATGCCAATTACTTTTAGTAATCTTCTCTTAGCTTCAAGTTATGAATTTATTTACCAACGGTGCCAACCACGTGAAGGTGGAAGCTAATTTGTCAACACTAACCTATAAAAAATTGGTAGTAAGTAATTAAAGAAGATATTAATGTATGTACTACATACAAAATCAAAATAAATTGATAAAATTCATTACATATTCATTTTAAAAGTCAACATTCCTACACATTTCTATCCAACAAACCACTTGGATTAGATCTAATCTTGATGGTATCAAGAATAGCTTCAAGGTATGACTCGTGAAATTTCCATAGATTCTTGTTTGTTGGCCTCCCATGATATTTTTGAAATAGAATATGTGTTACAAGAACCAAATTCTAATAGTGAAGTATCTTCTTACGGATTTCAAAGTCTTCAAATAGCCATACGTTTGAATTTTTTATAGGATATTATCAAAATTAAGTTTAGTGACTACCATAGACCTAAGAGGATAATCAATGTTTTCTCCATCTACGACTGGGGAAGTCAATTTTTTATTTCCATCTACACACCAACATTTGTATTAATATGTTCCCTCTTCATTATCCTCATCGGTAATAACTACAAAAACATGGCCTGCATCACAAAAATACAATTTTTAATGACACTATGAGGATATATTATGAGAATAAATAGTACATCAAGATTAATCTTATACCTAGTTGTACTAGATCGGATATATGGTCAATGTCATGTCTATAAGTTGTAATTCTAGTGGAACTTGATATGTGTTGATTTAAATTAGAGATTTGAAACTCCAATCATCCATCCACTCTTGTGACTCAAAATCATTCCAAATAGAGTCCTTGCATGTAGAACAAAATCATGCCAAGTGTCCCACATGAATAGCCCAAGAACATGTATTTGAGCTATGAGATGAGTGGATTTCACTTGAACCTATTAGAGTCATACAATCCTCATAGTTTACCATGTTTTTGAACTCAATTAACAAAAAAAATCTATTAACAGTAGAGTTTGGTTGAGCACCATGACATGTGTTCTCATTACACTATTAAACCATAGTTTTTTCATCAATCAAATTAGAAACATTATCAAATTTGAACTCCTTGCAATGGCTCCTTTTACACATGTTCCATCACCATCATGCTCCCCTTTTCCATGGCTAGCCTCAATGAAACTCCAAATATGTTCTACACTAGTGGTAATGTGCATCCTGATCAACCAATAAAACATCCATGCATTCTTCAATTGTGATGTGAAATTATCTAACCAAATATAATGTTGTTTGAAAATAATGTTCCTCTAAGTAAAATGTCTATAGAATATGTACAATGTGATTGATCATCACTAATATATAAATGATACTCCATATTTTTTTATCTTCCTCTGTACTATCAGGTGCAGGCATGAATTTTATTTGCACAAATATGGTAACTTGTGTTGAGTTGTAATAGTATGATTAAACTTCTATTAATGGTTTGAATGTATAATTTTTAGAAAATTTGACTAATGAAATAATAGAAGAAAGTGGGAATGCGTCCTTTCTTAGCTTGAAATGTTCATCCAACTATTTATCCCTATGTGTGTTCCTTGCATACTCATAAATAATTTTCTCCATTAATTCAACCATAAATTTTAAAACATGTATCTATTTTGTAACAAGTTCACAACTTTTAGATTATTTTCCATCTGTTACTTGATAAGTCACATGTTTTTATTTGATCAATCCAACCAATTCCTTTCCAATTGAACCTGTACACTCCTCATGGATACATTTTTTTAATTTTGGAAATCTACCACAAATGCTATAATTTTCATCCAAACATGCTTTCTTATAAAAGAACTATCCATCTAGTCTTTCAAAAAATATATTTGGAATAAATTCCCTAGTTTATTTTAGTGGAACTTATATGCCACACTCCTTAAAAAATATATAGTATGCAAAGTATAATGAATATGTAAAAAAAACATCATAGTGCATTTAAAATTGAACATGTTGCCTAAAACATCAAATGGTGTGTTTGTGATTTATTTTTACATAAAACGGTTTGTCTATATCAAAAACTCTTTGACTAATAGTAAGTTGGAGATACTTTTCCAAAAACATAGAGTATAATTGTATTTGAGTCATATCCAATAAATGTTTCAAATGCAATTAATGATTATGAGAACAAAATATTCTTTTCAATACATCTCTTGCATTAGGGAAAACTCTTGTATTATCTTTCCAAAATTGTGTAAGTATGTCTTTCAAAGCATCAGCGATAACCTTGTCCTTTCATGGAAGTCTACCAAAGATTTCCTAGAGCTCTTTAGTATTAGGTTCATTATGTCTTTCATTTTTTTCAGTTGCTTTGATAATGTTTTTCCATTTATATCAAGTATTTGACTTGTTTTTGAAATCAATCATTTTTCCTTATTTTATCACTTACTGCACAAGTTATCATTATATGTCAAGTAACATCAAAATATTTGTTACTTGATTTTAGGCATACAATATGATATGCATCATGTAAATTTTCAAAAATTTCATCATTTTCATCATCCATGTTAGATGTTATTAGTCCTAATATGTACATTGTATGTCTCATCTTAACCAATTTCATTAATGAAACAAATAATTGACATCTTTGACTATCATACTACAATATATGAAAAAAACTATCCCAAATTTTTTGAGCCAGTCTTCTTGAATGGTGATCAGACATCTTCTTATGCATTAGTTTTAAAATATTTTCATCAACTTCAATTAAGTACTTATTTTTATATGCACAATTCATGGAGGCATTGTTATTAGCAAAATATTTTTGGAGAATGTTTCAAAATCATTATGTTTCCATTAAATTTTATTTATTATTTTTGGGTAAAGTATAATTTATAGGCTTTTCATTAAAAAAATAAAGAACTTTAAACTTTGAATGTGAATTTCCAAAATCACGTAATTTTTCATTGTCAATTTCATTATAATTCAATTCATTATTATGAATTGCATCATAATTCAATTCATTATTTTCATTTTCATCATTTTTCAATTCCCTCATTATCTAAGGCATTTGGCTCATCAGGGTTAGTGTTTTTACCTTGTTTGGAATGAAATGCTTACATTCATACCTTGTTTTTATCTCGACTCTTCTAATTGATCCAATTTTTTATTCTTCAAATTCTTCCTCTTCCCTGAATGTGAACTAGAGATAATTTTGACAAAAGCAACCAAGAATATACTTCAAAATTTGGGGTCCAAAAAAATTACAAAAAGTATGTCGAGAATACGTAGAGTATGCAGGGAATGTCCGTGGGGTTGACAATTTTGAACTGAGATAAAAATAGACATTTCAAAGTAATTTTTTATTTTTACTTCAAGGAATGTGTACACATTATATAAACACATATGTGTTCCAATAACATATACACATTACTATGATCCATGCTTGCTTCTTAAAATTTAGGCATATACTACCAAAAAAAGCATAAAGACACATATTCAATACATAAAATACCCTATAATAATATAATATGATGTAATAAGACTCAATAACACTATAATATGATGTATAAATTCCTAATATGATGCAATAAGACTATTATATGTTGCAATAAGGCTATTGTACAATGTGATAAGACTATCATATGATGTAATAAGATTATCATGTGATGCAATAAATTTTATATATGATGTAATAGGGCTCAATAAAATGAATAAATCCATAATATGATGCAAAAATATCCAATACATGACACATTAAGACCATTGATAAAATAATGAAGCAATAAGACTATCATATGATGCAATAAGGCTGAATATGTAAGATCAAATGAGCTAACTTTTCTCAAAATCACATCATGGGTCCTTACAAAACTATGGGAATAATATATTCACAAATTCGCACTAATCACATTCATGAATTTATGCATTTATGATGAAATTAGGAAACTTAGGGGTTATGTTTGTTATAAAATTAGGATTTACGATAGGGTTTACTTTAAGAGGCCCTGACAGAAACCCCCTAGGTTTGTTTAGGTGAATCATATTCACTCACTTGGAAAATCAAAATAGGTATAAAATCACCATCTATTTTTGATACAAAAAAGTGTTTCGTCATGTGACATTGTGATGTCAAGAGGTATTGAACTGTTATATGATATTTTGCTGCCATGTGATATTATACTATCCTACGACATCAAAATATCACCTCACACTATGTTGTCATGAGATAGTGTGTTGTCATGTAACATTTTTCTATCACACAAAATTTCATATTGCATGACATTATGTTTTCATGTGATAACATGGTGTCATGTGACATTACACTATCACATGCCATTTTTTTATCACATGAAAATTGTGTTGTCACATGACATTTTTATATCATATGACATTGCACTATCATATAACATTATGCTATCACATGAAAACATGGTGTCACATGATAATATGGTGTCACACAACAACATGATGTTGCATGTCAAACATGTGTTGCACAATAGCATCATGTCATGTGACAACTTAGTATCACATGGTAACTTATTTCCACATGAAATTATTTTGTCACATGACACCATGTTGTCATGTCACTCCATGTTATCACACGACACTATGTTGTTGAATGAAAACACAATGCCACCTGACATGATACTACCACATGACATTGTACTATCATATGACAACATGGTATCATGTGATATGATGTTTTTGCCTAATGCCCACCTACCACCTAATGCCTTTTAGAAGTCACTGGTCATGGGAACTATTTGCCATAGTTACCCTCCTTACCTATAAATAAATCTACAATGACCTCTTTTCACACTTTGCTTATAATTTTTTCATGACCAACCAACCTACTTTCATACCAACCTACCAACTATTTCTCATCCCTATGGTATACCTACTTCCAAATCAACCTACAGGTACCTAATTCTAGGCTCCAACTCAAAAATTTTAAATTTCTATGGCTTTCAGAACTATAAAAACTCAAAGTCCATCAAAGTGGATGAATAATTATATTTTCAAAAATCTATTGTGTTTAGATTTCGTCTCAATGTAGAAATAGATAGAATTGTATGTTTGATGGTTTGATTAAGGCTAGCTCAGAGGCCTAGCATAGATGCTACAATACGATTTAGTTATCAACAATAATCTACTACGATCTCTACTTTGAAGTTAAAAATATAGTGAGATCTAGTTGTATGTCTGATTTAACCATAAAACAACATCTTTTAGGATGTCTCCATCAAAAATTAAAAATTTAATAGGTATTCTACATTGCAATATGAGTCTTGTTAGCAATAAGGTTATTTTATCTAAAGATGATAAAAATTATTTGGAGTCGATCTATAGAGTGTCCATTAACCCATCTAGTAAGTGTTATTATTCCATTACATATTTTAATTTTCTATAACTGAATCATTGATTAAAAATAGTTTTCTATCCTAATTCTATTGCATGTTTTACTTTTATATTTTCATTAAAGATAACCAAAATCGAAAGGGGATCCCCATTGAGAAAATAAGCAATCCATTTCTCAAATATATAATCCATTTCAATCAAGAGAGAGAATTTTTTATAGGGAAGACCATCAGACATTCCCTTGTGGGTTTTTTACCATATTCTTCATTAAATATTAAGTGTTATATGTGATTGGTGCATAGTTATTTGAAGCAGGATTAAGCATGAGTTGAATTTTGCATTCTTAAAGGATAGTTGCATGATTTCTTCTTCAAACTACATTCTGCCCTTGTACTTCAAGGCCTTATATGAAATCCAAAAAATTATAATTCCCACTATCCTACATCAAAAATGAAGGCCAATACTTTATCTATCAAGGAACAAGAGGTATGTTTAGTTTTCCCAAGTCTCATTTTTTTGTTTTATATATATTTTAAATTTTAGCATTTTAAAGCCTAATTTTTGCTACAAGCAAGAGTGCATGTTTATGACACAAGAAAATATGTAGAAAATAAATGTCATCATGTAAGAGTTCATGTTTATAATTGAGATTCATCCTATGTGCCATGTAATGGATTGGAATCATAAATGGAGAAACTATTGTTTATAGTCGAACACAAAGACCCTTTCTATGCCCCTACATCACTGACGCTCCATCAACACCAACACACACCAGTTTCATAGCTATGGCATAAACATCCATCCCAGCTCTCTCCCTTAATTAGATACAACCAATTTATGGATGTCTTTTGAATTGTAATTTTCTACCATTTTATGGATAACTAAAAGATGAGATTGCCTTGAATAGTTTTTGAAGGTGTACACATGTATGCATATCCATGTTGTGTTGTCAACTGTAGTGACCTAATCAATAGATAGAGAGATAAAATATGATCTCTTAACACTTTATTTCAAATATTCCTTCTTAGCAATGGCTAGACATTTTTACATCTCCCAAGCATTGTTATCTGACCAAGGTGACTATGGAATATCCAAAAACCCATTATATTAAAACAAAATTTCATAATCTAAAAAATAATTAATAGTTCTTCCCTTTTTTAAAATGAGGAAAATTTTAGAGAACTGTACATATTTTTGCCTAATGTTAGAGTGCATAAATTTTCCAAATTGTGCTTTGATGGATCCCCCTTGTATGCATTCTTCTCCATTTTTACATTTGTGAGTTATTTTTATCTGTCCATTTAAGTGTTTGATAGATATATATATTTTTCCAAAATTATTCTCAATTGTGTCTAATTTAAGTTGAATTCTATTATCTTTTCTAAGTTTGTAACTACAAATTATACATCTAAACTTTGTTGGAGGCTCACTACTATTTTCTGGTTCTACAAGTTCTATAAATGGAAATTTTAGAACCTAGTTGACTTGAAAAGACCTTCCTATTGTCAATGTACTTCTCTTTCTTTTTTGACTTTTTTACATTGAATTTATAACAAAATTAGTTTGTTGAAAATAACTGCATGTTTCTTGTGAAGTTCCCAAAGGATTGTTTTCTACTGAAATAGCCAAAGGTGTGTCTTCTAGGGATGGTATGTCATCAATAAAATATTTAGGTGACAAGAAATTATTGGGATTAATCATTTCAAATGAAATAGTATCAATATCCATGTTGATTTCTACATTCAAAGTGTTTTGTAATTATTCTATAGTAAAAAAATTCAACTAATATTTTTAAAATAAGTTTCAAAATTACATGTATTCAAAATGCCTATTGTTTGTGTAGCGCTCTATCCTAGATTTATAAAATAAGAAATGATGTTGAATTTTTATGGTATTTTTTGTGTTGATTTACCCTTGTTATTACCTCCTCACACCATAGATTTATTTATAGGTAGTTTATTGTAGTTGGCTTCTTCATTGCCAACGAACATTAACCTAAAACCATAAAATATATTGTTAACAAGCGACCAGGTACCACCCCATGTCACAGTACTTCTAGGCATCAGTCCATGACTACATGACACATCATCACTAGATGTTACATTACCACTATGTGGTACCTTACCATCATATCAAATATTACCTTCATACAACACATCACCATCATGTGACACATTACCACTAAGTAGTAGGTTACTTTCACCCATCCCATTTCCACTTCATGAAAAATAGCCATCATGTGGCAGCTTGCAACTAGGTGGTAGTTTTTTTGTCATATGTCACAACGCCAATAGGTGGTATATTTACATCACGTGATGCGATGTTTTTGGGTGGTAGGTTGCCTTCACATGGTGTTATGCTGTTGGTCATCAAATTTCCTTCATGCAACATCATTTTGGTAGAGGTCAATTATTGAAAGTCTAAAAGTAGTCGAGTGGTAGAGTGCAGCCAGAACACTCAAGATCTTAACAATCCATTAAGGAAAGATACTTTGGTGGTAATATCATGACCTCTAGTAGTGGGAACATATGTAGTTGTATTATATATATATATATATATATATATGATGAATTTTATGGATAACAAAATAAATATTGTAAATGATTGGCAAGTTGATCCTTAAAAAAATAAAATCCCAAAATTTTAGGTGAAAGGGCCAACTGTTGCACCCTAAAAACTCATCATATTTACATTTTCCAAAATTAAATATTTTTGAATTAATGAATATTTTCCACTAAAATGAACCCTAATTTAGGGTTAAGGGTTGAGATTAATAGGTTTGTATATGTGTATATGTCATGAAATTAGTGATTGGGGAACTTTACATGTTTAAGTGATAAAATTAGGGTTTATGATCAACATGTCACAATATGTGACCTAGTTTATCCCCTTTAATCACATCATAGACTCTAATTTAGGTTCAATGGGTTCAAGTTAGCCACATTTCTCTTCTTATTTACATTTATAATTAAATTAGGGTTAGTTAAGCCATACATGTTATATACACATTATAAAATTGATTGGGCCATAAATTTGGTCTAGGGGATTAATTTTACCCATATCACATCCCTAATTGAACCAATCGACTAATTTTTTAAATTCATGATAGATAGAATCATACTTAATTTTATCCCAAATCATATATCATTATCTTATAGTTATGTCAAGAAGGGGTTCAAATTGGCCTCTCATGCCTCCTCAATTGAAATCCCCTATAATTGAACCTTTGTGTGCCATGTGTGTACCTCGTACACCCAAAACTGTTAAAGCTATCAGAGGTGTATCAAGTCCTATAAGTTTTAGAGTTAACAATTCCTCGAGAGTCCAAATTCAATTACATATCACCATGTGTACCTCATGCTTGCTCAAAAGTATCAACACTATTAGAGGTGTTAAGCCTTATAAGCATTAAATATCTATCAAATCCCTATGATATTTCATTTAATTAGATACATCACCACATATGTATCTTGTACAAACATATACTTATGTTAGATATATAAATTTCACTTATCCTAGATGCATCAAATTTATCAGAGCCTTAAGATTCCCAATACAATCACATATTTACATATTTATAAGTCTAGTACACTTGGAAAAGTGTTAGAGTTGTTATATATGCACATCTTTGATACCTAGACATGTCCAATCACCTCCAACCAAACCAATGAAGGCCTATTCACAAATTTATTATACATACATGTAAACCAATAATTTTTAAAGATTGACATCAATCCAATAAACTCATGTCTAGTAAATAATTCACATGATGTGAGCCTTCGACTTGCCATTACTATATGAAAATTATCATGTAGAGACCTTTAAGGTCCCATCTAAATTGAACAATCACTAAATGTTATCATTTTTCTATATATGTATTCAAATTATCTATATTCCTTTTTCTTGAAATACCTCTATATCCCAAAGTAAATTCATATTAATTCCTACAAGTAGGAGAGAACACAATTCAATAATAGACTCCTCAACCTCCAATCCCAAGCTAGATCAAGAATTCTAAGATGTACTACTTTCTTCCAATCCACATCATAAGGTTTAAGCTCATTAAAATTAAATATGAACATGATGATTAAATATATATGTATAAAATATATAATCTTGGAATATTTAATGAGGGGGTGGAGACTCGTATTTCATTCTGATTAACCATCTATATGTGGTGAGTAATTCATCATCCATATGAATAATTATTGGGTCCCTCTACTTAGCATCATCCTTGAGGGGAATTAGGTCTCAAATTTAGGGGACATTGTCACCATTAATGTATCTTGAATAATCTCAATAGAGTTTTAATTGGGGTAACTTATACATATTTCATACTTGGTCAATGCCAAGTCTACACCACCCTATATTTCTAAAGCATATCCATCCCTTAATGGTTTCAAATAAAGTCCCTAGTGCATTTAGATATTTTATAAGCTATACATTCATTAATATAGGTACCACATCATCACTAATGGATACATGTGACCATTTCAAGTTTATTGAGCTCAAAACCACATCTTATATAAAATAAAAATGTATAACCCAACTTGACCAAAATATGTAATAAAAACATGTACATACCTTATACCCATAATCCTACTCTCCTATCTTATCATCCCAATTACATGTTGTAAGAAATAAAAATCTATAGTATTGATAAGCACTAAGTGTTGTCTATATTTTTTTTAAGCTTGCATTTTTTTCATCCATGGTACGGCTAGGACTAGTGCCATGCCAAACACACACTCTTGAGATGAGGTGGGAATGGATGGAGTTCTTGATGGTTTTCCCATGTGTGATGGAGTGGTAAATTAAGGAGGTACATGAAATAGAGGATTAATCATATTTTCACAAGAGATCTTAATTTTAGGCAAAATTTGAATAATGTATTGAATATGTTTGGGGAATATTGAATAATTGTAACAATATAAGACTTTTGTTATAATTTAAATTGGGACGTCAAGATGCACCTATTGAATTAGATGTGCTAAATTACCTTGGATTAAACTTAAGTGAATTTATTCAATGCATTTTAATAATGTGTTTTGGATAATCCAATGCATGATTCATAGGTGTTAGGCTCCATTAGATAACATTCTTGAAATAAATATCAAAGAGATGCACTGTTACACTAGGGGATAAATTCTTATTTCTTCTTACCCAAGATTTTCTATACTATATATTCCAATTCAATGGGTTTGACACTCAAATAGATTAGTTTAAAATTTATAAATAAAGGCTTCTGGTGAAAGATATCAAAGAAACAATAAAATGATATGATAGGATTTTAGAAAAGTAGGATAATATCAATAATAAAGTCAAGTAGTATTTTAGGCAAGTAAGGTAGTAAGGTATATACTTTCCCTACTAGGGGAATTGTCCCAATAGCTATGCATGTTCCAATTATTGAACAAGGCTTTTGTTAACATGTGTTCTATTGATAAAACATATTGGTATATATAAATATTAAAGTGCACTAGAAGCTGAACATGTAATATCTAATACTTGTTCAATATTTATTCTATAAAGCTAAAAGTAACCAATCACATATTGAAAAGTAAGATTCATGTATTGATACTCTAATGCACAATTATTGTTACTCTAAAGGTTATGTTTTGATCATAAGTTTAAAAAGGGCACTTTATGACCTCTCATGATAAAATTAGCTATATTTTAAAGTGTATAATGTGTTAGACCTTGAAACCTTACATATAAGTAGATAAGATGACATATTGAAATGGGTAAAAATATTGAAGTCTAATGTGATGTTATGGCACCTTAATTCACTATTCCAATCTATGATGCATGGCTAATGGTACCTTTCCCCTATAAGAAACACAAAATTTGTTCATTTTATGTTATTTCAAAACAACGCACATGCATTATATAACACATATGCATTATTTGAATTTGAATTAAAAATTGAGACTCTAGGCTCATAAATGGCTTGGATCTCCTAGCAAGAGGCTTGTGACTATGCATCTATAGCTGAGACCAAGATTTTGGACAAAAAACTAACAAATTTCAACTTCAATTACCAAATACACTATGGATTTCAGCATCAAATTTTTAAAAATTATTACCTTCATGATGAGGGTGTTGTCTTATTTTTAAATATATGTTTTTTATAAATTTTAAGCTGTTATAAGGGTTTAAACTATATTTATTTCTAACTACACCTTTTTTAGGCCACTAAATGTTTCACATATACATGCCTATTCATGTTTATGTAATTTGTTTTTCATTGATCCAAATGTAAAATAAACTATATAGTAACAAATTAGGCCTAATTATACACACATTCCCAAAAAAAAATTCATTTTTTTTAGGTAGTCATTGGGGGCCCCATGAATGGTTATCCACCTTTTTATTAGTTTTTAGGATCTAGTTAATTAAAAAAATAATAAAATAAAATATTCATCGAAAAATATCTAAGAAAATTATAACACACTATAAGATCTTATCTAAATATTCACCAAAGGGGTTTAAACAATATGTATTAATTCACAAAAAATGGTGGGTCACATGCCCATTTATCTACTATGTTTTCTTGAAAAAAATAGGTCTTCTTCAAATTTTATATGTTTGACCTATTTATACATAACCATTTTTCAAAAAAAAAAAGATTTTTGGAAACTAGACTCGAAATGCTACAATTCAAATTTTGAGTGTAGCCATCAAAAATTATCTATAGAAGTTCACATTTTAGAAATTTCATAAAACCCATGTCCACAGGTAGGCCCTTTTTTGTCAACCAAATGTTTTCACTTACCCAAATCATAAATTTATCATATCAAGATATGACATATTTTGATAAAATTCAAAGGATATAGATAGCATCAATTTACAATTTAACTTAATTGATATATATCCCAAATTTTATGTATTGAATGAGGATGATATGGAATTCTAAATAGTGAAGTCAAAACATGTATTGTCAAAACAATTGAATCTATATTAACTCATGTATTTGGAAATTACACTTCCATTATAGATGAAAGTGAAACTTAATCATAGGATGGTATATTATCATAAAACTATAGAGATATAAATCCATTAAATGAAGCACCTAGGAATCAAAATGGTTTGAACAAGATTTGAAATATGTGAGATATGATGAGGGTGAAAAAATAGGCCCATAAAGTGCACACATAGTTTCACATAAACCAAACATGTTCTTAGATGAAACTATAGATAATATATTAAATATTACAATGGAACACCCTCTAGAGGGGGAAGTAACCAACAATTTTGAGTCTAAACTCACTTCCTTTAAATATGTTTAAAATATGTATACATGGAAAATAACATTTAAAAGTGAGTATGATCTATAAGTCAAAAAGAGAAGCTAGAAATTTCTTAATCCTCAAAATTGATTTAAAGCTTATACCTTTATGTGTGTTCTTAGAAACAAGTAAAAAACCTATGGCTCACTTGAAAATAATGAATCAAGGTTTGTTACAAATGGATTTACTAAAAGATAAGGAATTAAATACAATGAAAAATGTACACTAAAAAAATGACTAACATCCATACCATATTGGATTTGTAAACTCATAACTAATGGAAAGTTCATCAAATATATTCGAAAACTAAATTATATAATAGAAACATAAAATAGACACTGCACATAACTTAACTATAATGTTTTGCAATAAATTACCAAGAGTACAAAGTGTGAAAATTATAAAAATCATTCTATGATTTGAAATTAGTCTAAAGTTCTTAGTACTAAAAAATTGCTCAACATGTGTTGAACATGAAATTAAAGTGTTTTAAATTTTAAAATAGTTAATAGTTGTACTATTATTGATGTATGTGGATGATTTGTTCATCACAAGAAATAATGAGAGATCCAATGCAAATTGAAATCAGAGTTGATGAAAAGATTTTAAATCACATATCTAAGTTATATTTGATACTAATTTGGTCTTGAAGTGATTGAAAAATAAAATAATATGTTCATCACTCAACATAAAAACATTTGTGAATTTTTGAACTATAGTAATTACGCCAATGGAACTATATTTTTAATTGATATTAAAGGATATCATAGATATAAAATATCTTATACTAAATACATACATCTCAATTGAAATTTCATATATTTGATGACGACTATAATTTATATTTCATTTTCTTCATGCTTTCTTGATTCATGCATTGACCTAGATAAATTCACTAGGTAACAACAAAAATATTCATTTTTAATCTCAAAGGAACATAGATTTTTTGGCTCGAATACGTTAGGATAGGAAACTTAAACTATACAAATATTCATATTATTACTATGTTGCTGGTTTATAAACTTAAATTTATACTTTTTGTTTGACAATGAATTTGAGAACAATAGTTTTCATTTAGAAGTCAAACCAATAATCAATGTTCATAATTTTATTAGTAGAATATAAATATAAGGCCATTTTCGAAGCAACTAGATAAATATTATAACTAATATATTTATCAACAATAAGCATTAGGAAAATTTCCCATGGTTGAAAACACATATCCAATTCAAATAGTAAAAAAACTATTCTTTCACGATGGAACCAAGCATATCAACATCACATTTCATCTAATTTAGTTGTATGTGAATGATTACAGTCTAAATTTTTTACACTATCCAAATGAATAACCCAAAAACATATTAAAAAATAATTAACAATAATTTTTTTTTAAATTTCAGAGGCATGAATAAGCTTTGAATAGTTCCTAAACATTAAAGGGGGGGATGTAATATTATTTTAATATGATAATAATCATCCTAGGAGTAATTCTAGGATATCATTTTTCATGTAGTGGTATATTGATACCATATTTGGGAAGGTGAAGAGTCTTATTATAATATAAAATTAATAGTCACATTCTTGGAGATGTAATATTGTAATCTCTCATTATTCATTAATGTAATTTCTTTGTTTTGCATCAAATCTAATCATTTTATTTTTCATCTGTTCATTCAATTGAATTCAAAAATTATTTTTTCATGTGTTTTTAAATCAATATAATTCATAAAATCATGTTTTGATACATTTTTTTCAACAACATATTTTGATGGGTAGGGTATGCTTGACATTTCTTCATTCAGCACAATTGTTTTAGAGCATCTTTTCAAAACATTTTTCCATAATTCCTTTTTTGAATTCACTAAAAATAAAAATGAAAATGACGTGCCTTTTGTATTATATCACATTTACCATGAATTTAAAACCATATTTTTTTCAAATAATTTGAATACTTATTGTATGATTTCACATTCATAAGCAATTCATTCATGTTTTTTTCAAATAGTTTACATGCCTTCTTATTTCACACTTCTTCATTGATGTGTGAAATAGTTTGTGTGCCTATTTTA
The DNA here is from genome assembly GCA_037957365.1 of Torreya grandis. Taxonomy (NCBI): domain Eukaryota; kingdom Viridiplantae; phylum Streptophyta; class Pinopsida; order Cupressales; family Taxaceae; genus Torreya; species Torreya grandis. The sequence continues at coordinate 360,170 of JARHVA010006511.1, read as the reverse complement.
TATTTAGTAATTATTTATTTATTAGCTCAAATATTTTGACGACATTGTTTTAAAAATATTTTTTTCATGTACTACGATTATTGCATTTAATGAAACATTTTTGTCTTTGAGATATTATTTAACCAAATTTTAATTTTTCTATTAATTAATAACATCTCTTAGACATTATGCTCCAATGTCACTCCTAGTTTCCATTGTAGCTGATGCCTCTTAGTCAACATTTAATAATAGTTTCAAATACTTTTAGTTTTTTTCCTTTGATCCTATTAGAAAAGACAATGATAATTAAAAAGAACATAAAATCTCCCTTTAAATTTTAAACTTTATTATACTAAATCATGTCTTTTCCTCAAAACCTAAAAATTACCCTTAACAATAACAACAAAAGTGTATCCACTCCTATAATCTCCTACAACAATAATTTCCAATTGAGTTGAATTGCTTATCTCCTTTTCACTCTTTGTATAATATAATATTTTTACATGAGTAGTCAAAGAAATAGAATAAGTAATATAATGCTAAGACAATTTTTAATATTAGTAATACTATCACATAACACAAATTTATAAATGTTTTAAAGGTAAAAACATCCCAATATTCACCATCTTATTCCCCAAGCTCACCTCTTGCATTGATTTCCATTCTAGACTGGCATACTTAATTTCTTAAATTTTTAAATACTTATATTTTGTGGAGATTAAGGGTTTTTCAAATGATTAACATTGAATTTTTAAAAGATACAATGGGTTTCATTGGGATTGCATTTCATTAAATTTATCTAATATTTTTTTATAGAAAAATGTACTTAACCTGCAATAATTTTAAAATATAAACATGTATCCCTCGGAAACATTTCTCCAAAAACAAATAAAGTGTCACTAAGAACATAATTTTTTATTCTTTTTAGTTATCCATTTTATAAATTTTATTAATATGATTCACATTCATTTTTTATATTTAAAAAAAATAATTGATGCATTTTTTTAATTAGTTATAATGAGAGTCGGCCATTTTCTTTCCCCCTCACCTTTTCATTCTCATTTTAGGTTTTAATTTCATATGATCTCCAGTTATAACAAGTCCTATTTGAATGGTGTTTGACTATCTTCTACTAGATCTCTTTAGTTCACGTTTATGCTAACCCTGTATAGGCATCACTCTACACCATTCTATAGTTTCTTCATATCAGCTTCGTGACATGAATATCTAACTTCATAGCACCCATGAATTTGAAAATAGTTATAGGTTATCAAGTTGCTTGGCCAAACACCAAATATTTTAATTTTTTCTCACATGCTAGAAAAACTTATGATTGTACATTTATGGGACACATCCTCTATCCACTCTCCATTGACTTATTTTTCTCTATTCGGTCTACAAACTCCAGGACTAGTTTTAAGTTAAATCACTATGATCTAGTTTTGTCTTTTGAATGGCATTAAGGACATGATCAAGGATCCTCTTAAGACTCATTACCATAATTAATAACAAGTTCATTTTTGTCTTAAGAAACATAACTCTTGGATGAAACTTGTTAAATGTTTGGGTCATGTGATATTTTGATCTTGCAAACCTAGGTTAAATGAAGTATAAATCCATGTTTGTCTCATTAAGGGGGTGAGATGACCCATATTGAACCCTTGCATAAAGGTCCAGTGTCATGTTTTTTTCACATAAATTGCTCTAGGTACCTACTCTATAGATTATAGACCCATGATTGGTATTTCTATTTCAAACCCATTTCACTAAAATATTACGAGTTTCAATTATTTTTGCCAAATAATTGTATAAAATATCATGGATATGAAAATATATATGACTAAGGGTACCCACTTAATTTCTGAAATATTTTAGATGTTTTGTGAAAATAATTTATAAATTAATTCAAATAATATTCATTTTAGCACCATATCTACTATTGGCCAAAGATATGTAGATGGTTCCATAAAGTTATAGCTTCACATTTTGACTCATCCAGATAGATCTTAGTATTTTAATGTTTTATTGGTTGGTAAGATCAATAAAGATATATCTAAATAATTTAATGTTTTATTCCACTTTGGTAATTTTATCATTTAAAGTAAATGGGAGAGTACTTGGTTTGTTGTTAATTTGGTTCACATAAAGGTGGACCTGCTTCAAGCTTGTTCCACTTTGGTTTGTGACAGTACTCCTTGTTTAATTAGTAAGTTCCCCATGGTTGAGGATCAAACTAAAACCTTCATTTACATCACTTGTAGTGAAAATATTTTAAAGGCTTATTATTTTAGAGGTTTTAGTGGAACCTAGATAATTCTTTAGGTTGACACACTTGATACAACATGGATACCCTAGGGATATCTTGTGAGATTCCAAATGATGTTGTAAATTTGGTCTATAGATATTAGATTGTTTTCAATTTATTTCATCATGGTTTATAGCTTTGTGAAACTACTTTTAGTTTGTAATATAATATTTAAAACTAGCCTATGCCTCACTAAAGAACTCCTTTATGATGACCCTAGATGTATTTGGAAATATTGTTTTGGCCTAATATTTAAAAAATTTATGACTATTTTGTAATCTATAACTATTTCACTATAATATTTGCTTCTTTAGGGTCTGTTTCATGGTTCATTCTATTGTTCACTATACATTAATGCCTTATAATTACACTTAGAAGGGGTTTTCCAATTTTTATTTTTTTTTGCATTACTTTTTTCTATTTTGGAGGTTGTGGGACATGGTTTCAAAATCTTATTTTCTTAAATGTAAGTTTTATGGGACCTATTTTTAAAACCCTCTTTTTGACAAGTTAATATCTCCAATTTAAAAATTGTTCTCTAGTTAATAGTTTGAGTTTACCAAAAGCATTTAAGCTTGTTGGCTCCCAATTATGTACCTCTTTTACTAAGCCTTTCACACATTGAGGAGAATGGAAAATGTGGATGATAAACCCATTGATATGTCATTATATTTAGGGAAGGGTTTAGCACATAAATGGACCTAAAGTAGATAATGAATGGTAGGCATCGAAAGACGGTATGGTTAGCTCCCTATTGCTTCTGTATCTACCTAAATGAAGGAGAGAGGGCCTAAGGGGTAGCTTTTTCACATGGAGGCATATTGCAATTCAATCTCCATAAGTATTTTTGGCACACAAACACAAATTTGACAAGGGCATAACTAAAGTTACACACTTTAACCAAGAAGGGTCATCACATGGAATGAATAAATACACTAAGTCAAACATAAGCTACCAAAGATAGATGTGTACATGATTTTAATCTTCATTATAAATAATTTTCAACAACACAAGGTCAAATGGAATGCCACAATTCTTGCTTCAAATTATAAGATATAGACACATTTTATATATGCAATATTTATAAATTTATTGGAAAATAACACTTAACATATGCAACAAGGGGTATTATGTTTAGGTTAGGATAGGTTATAAAAATTTTAATAGTTATAAAAAGGAGTGGTGTGATGGTGGTTTTAAAATAGTAGGAAATATTTCAACATACATGACATTATTCATTTACAAAGATGTAGAAAAATTGAAATACAATCTAAAGGGAACTACCAGGAGTGATTTACATCCATTGGTATCAATACAATGTAAATACCCAAATAGTTCTTGAAACCGTAAATCTTACACTACAATTATAATTTCGAACACTTTTTCCTATCGAATCCATAAACCCAAGGTGCCCTTAAGAGGTTATCAAGAACTTGTTTCCCAATCATAAAGTAAAAAGGGGTTTATAACCTAAATCTATACCCAAGATGATAACCATTCATGAGAATTAAACCAAATGTCCAATCAACATAGATTGTAAAACTTAATATTGCATTTCATCAACAAAAAAGAGTAAAAATGAAAAGTATTTTCCATTTTCTTAAAATAAAATATTACATACATCAACATTTTAGAATGCTACCATGGGGTCAAGCATGGTGAGTTTTAACCTTTTTGGGCATGGGATACATATTACAATGGTTTTATATCTTTACTAATTCTTTTACATCTACAACCACCTTACCAAGAGAGACAAAATGCACACACAATAATGGATCCCAACATTTTTGAAGATCTCAAACTTAAAGAGAAAAAAAAAACCATCAAGTTTATAAAAAATGAAAATCCTTATTTTCATACATTTTCTCACAAATTTTAAAATATGGAAATATGGGTTTCAATTTTTAACATTGAAAAATTACAAACAACTCTCAAATTTTCACCAAGATGCTTCAAACTAGAATATGCTACTTGACATGCCTAGAATCTTCATCCCTCTGCATGAAAAATCATTTTTTTAAGTTAATTTACATTTAATGATGAATATTTTAAAATAAAACTTTTATTTCTTGGCTATAAATTAATTTTACACAAGATTGAAGGAGAATATTTTTGTTTGGATCCAAATAAACTCTTTAACTTCTTATACAACTACCTAGACATGCCTTTGACCAATCATTTACAAATTTGAAATCTTCTTGATAACTAGCCTTAATCTTATGAACACCAAATAATAACCCTTTCCTTGTGATTATTTCATTTATAAAACTCAATATCCATGTCCATTTCTAAAAATCTCATTGGAATGATCAACCCTAATCTTGCAAACCTATAGTATTTATCCCATGAAGTGTTTGAATACGAAAAAAAATTGAAAATGAAAAACATAGGTTATTTTTATCTTTTTACTTTTTGTCTCCAACTTAATTTTTCCACATTTGGTTTTTCCACATTTTGTTATTTCACATTTTGACTTTTTAGGGTCACCTCCAAAAATTTTAATGCTTAAATTCATTACTTTTCACTTTTTAGCCTTTTAGGGAAATCTGGCTCCCATTTGGAAATTTATACTTTTCTTTGTTTGGGGGAAATTTGGAATTCATTAGCACATTTTTAATTTGTAAATTTACAAATTAAAATTCATATTTGGAGTTGCCCTCTAAAGTTCCCTCAGGGAAATGGGAACTCTGACTGCAATTTGCAGTTTGTAAATTTACAAATTATAATTTATAGTTTTAGTGCGCCTCAAAAATTCCCTTAGAGAAATGGGAACTCAAAATATAATTTTTAAATTTTCAAATTTCAATTTACAATTACATTTTCCCTCAAATGTTCCCTTGGGGAAATGGGAACTCCAAGTACAATTTACCATTTGAAAAAATGTTAAATTGTAATTGGTCTTGAAAGTTTAATTAGTGAAATGGGAACTTCAACCGTAATTTACAATTTGAAAAAGTGAAAAATTTCAATTGGATTTGAGATTTTCCTTAGGGAAAGTGGAACTCCAACCACAATTTATAATTTTCAAAAGTACAAAATTACAGTTGGCCTTGATATTTCCCTTTTTCACTAGGACCTCATGTTGACCAACATTGACTAGTGGGTTTGGGAGATCCAAGTGCAATTTGAAATTTGCACATTTAAAAAATTAAAAAATTGAAAAATTAAATAACTCCTTAAAATCTACTTGAAGCTCTGCTTGAGTTGACTTTTTTCTCCACTAGATTTAATTAGTGGGGTTGGGGAGAGTTGACCACAATTTGCAACTTACATTTTGAAGGCCTACATTTTAGATGTTGGTTCTCCCACACAAATCTCCCAAGGAATTTTGGAGCCTCATCTATAACCTTTGAAACTTACAATTTTTTTGACTTTCACCTAACTGCATTCCATCCCAATTTAGTAAATTCTAATACTTACAGTTCTTGGAACTTTAACTAAACTTCCAATGTTATCCTAAGGGTTTAATTATAATTTGTGATCCAAATCACCCAAAGACTCAAAATGTCTACAAAATTAGATACAAAAACAACCATATTTGAAGGCTCTTCCTAATTAGCTTTCTCAAAATTACACTTAAAATTGATGATATCTCATTCTTATCAAACATTGATGTTCTATTTCTGAGGTATTTCCTCTCTAATCTTCCTTGCGTATTGATCTTCTGAATAATTAAATAGTCAAGAAATATATTTTGATTAGCCCATTTGATCGGCCCCACTCAATATTGTTAAACATATACAAGGTTACATGATTTTTGGTAGAAGGTAATCCCCCATCAATAGACTCACAAGAGTCAACCCCAAATCATTGCCTGATATTATCGCCTAATATATCACCAATGGAAATTCCTCTAGAATATCCATTCATCTAGAATAAAATCATCACCATTTAGCATTTTCATCTTATTTCTAAAATTATATTCTCCATGTGTTGTAGTTTAGTACTTGCATTTATATCTATATCAATTAAATCAACTTCTTGAAGGCCCTGCCTAAGAGAAATTTTTAATGAGACATACACAAGTTAAGGATTAATGCAACACTATATTTATGAAAGGAGGAGGTCTCTAATATTTTTAGGATCATTTTTATTGAAAATTGAGCATAGAGAATCCACATTTTATTAATGAACTAAGTTCTCATACTATGTTGCACCATCACCATCATTCCATATGAGCTATAGAGTGCATGGTTGAAGGGTCCATATATATGGGTGGTTATTCCAAAATGGTAAATGGACATTTTTATCTTTAAACATAGTCATAATCCCATCCATTATTATCGTAATAAGAGAAATCCACATGCTTTCCATATATTTATTGGGAGACATATTCTGAATAACCACTCTTCCCTTTAAACTCATACTTTGCTCACTATTTGACATACGTAATTTCAAACCTTTATAAACTCTTCTCAACATGATTTTATATCCTTATGGGTTTAAAGAGGATCTTCTACTCTCAATTTAAGACTCCAAAACTACTGTTACAGCCATGAAGGGATTAACATTGAAAATAAAATTACATTTGGCATTTCCTTCTTTGCCCTTAGGTTGTTATTAGAATTTCTATTAGCACATGTCAAAATTTTATTAATTATTTAATTGCCCTTTCAAATCTATGGGATCCAAAAGTGGGACAAAAAATTATAATTTATAAAATTTGAAAATTACATTTTAGTTTCCCTTTACACCGTGTCATTTCTCACTAGGACCCACACTTCTTTTCATATAGGTTGTGGCTTATTTGATTTTATACTGGATATGAATATTTCACCATAATTTACACTTTTGAAATTACACTTCTGACTTACATCTTCAATGACAATTCCCATTGACTTTCACCACCTCATTTTTAATTTACGTTTGACCCTTTATAACCTCTATGGAAATTTATGGTTATGTTTCAATTTTCTAAACTTGTAGTCAATGTTGCTAGTTCTACCATTCACTGCCTCACATCCCCAAGCATTGATAAAATTTGACCTTACTTTATTCCAATATGTTTTTCATGTGTTAGGTTTCATTGGTGTGGGGTTGAGTGTCTACGTGACATTTTCAAACCATTCCATAGATTTCATATTGTTGGTTTGGACCTAAGAATTATGATGTATTTCTTGCATTGGTGTGAAATGGGATTATAAATCCCAAGCCTTCTTTCTTCAGAAAGGGGCATAAATACATGGTGTAAATCTTACCACCAATACTAGCTCTCACTCAGGGATGTGAAACCCCTGTGGGTGTGCAAATCACCCAATAAAATAAGCCCAAGTAATAATCCATTTGGCCACAGAGTCAATGCTTGATAATTTCATAGTAATCATCCATAGAAACTCAATAAAACAAGGTAGATCAACAAAAATAGATTAGGAGGATCTAAAAATGAACACATGACAAAAAATTATTAAAATAACTATACAAACAAGTCGCAAATCATAGGGGAAAAAAATAAAAAATCAATAAAAATAAACACTATATAATTATGTACACAATTATGGACTCAGTCTAGGAAATGTTTCATACATCCTCTATTAACTAGCAAATCTAGTATCTTATCATTCCTTAATTTCTTGAAATTTTCTAGAATCTTGGTGACCAAGATGAAGTAAAATAATCTTTTTACTTGCCTGGTGGTATTGTTGCTAGGCTATGATAGGATAATATGTTTAAACAAATTTTCCTTGTATGATCTCAAATCTGGGTAAGACCAAGCCAAAAGATCTTGGTACTTATTTAGTAGTTGTAATAAATTAGTTTCTAGATTGCAATCAGGTGAGTACCAAATCAGAGTGTCTCATTATCCATAATGTCATTCATGCACTCAAAGTACTGATAGAAAGAAACCTAAAAACATTAATCATTAGGGGCATAAAATATAACCCTAGCTCTATCTAATGACATTTTCTAAATATCTCCTTTCTTGTAAATCCCAACATCAAGAATAGTTGGTTGCTCAACACTATCCACATTTCCAATGAATTTAACCAATTCCACATATGTGCGCATCTCTTTATTTAAATCACACTTCAGATAATCAATTACATCATGATTGTGCAAATCATATGCTCATGTACTATTAACATTATAAGCAAATTTAGGAGTTGGGACACATACCTTCTTGACTACACTTTAAAATTGACTAAAATTAGTATCACTTAGATCTTCTATAGAGGTAGACAAATCACTTTATGAGACTTGACAATCAACCATCAAAATCTCTTCATTATCAGACGTCGACACATGATCATCTAAATCTTCATCAATTGGTTAGACAATATCACATGGAGGGTATTCAAGGAAACATTCATCCCACCAATCAATGTCTAAATTATAATTTATCACATCTACCTTGTCATTTAATGGATCAAGCGCTTCCTTTCCCAATCCTCTAATTTGATTTATATCATCATGTGCAACTGTCTTCCTTCCATCATTATCTGTAATGTGGAAATTATGCCTCCCATGTGCTTAGTTAAGATTCAAAGCTCTCTCCTAACTTGTAGACCCATGAGGTAGTCCCTTCTCATCCCTATCCAACTTGTATGACATCTATTTGAAAGTGGAGTCCAAAGTCTTAATTGTTTCCTCAAGGTCAGTTATCTTAGTGGATAACATTTTTTTCAGATTAACCAATTCTACATAATCCTGTTTATTCAAGGGACTACCCACAACCTTTATGTTATTCTCAATTTGGATGGCCATATTGAATGTTAAGCCCAACTTCATGGGAGCCTTATCTCTCAAGTAGTACTCAGAATTCTTGTCAAAGGCATCATAATATTTAATCAAACATGTTATATCACTAGGCCTAATGTTCTTAGGCAATCACATCATGGTCTTATTAAACCTTGTATTAAAGTCCTATAGACACTCATTATGGTAAATTTTTATGTTTTTATATTCTATAAAAATAAATATATGATTAATTTTATGACCATATAAAAATTTGAAAACATTCTTCATTTCTTCCCATGAATCAATACATCTATGGGGAAGGGAGTTTAACCACTCAAGAGTGTCTTCTTCAAGTATGTGTACAAATATATTAACGAAAATATGTTAATTCTCAACCTAATAATCTATAATAATAATGTGGACATACCTCAAGTGTTGATCACCAATCACTACACTGTTCCCTTTAAATTTAGGAAGGTAGTTCCTTACTTCATTTAGGACTTCATTAGGATAACCTTTCATTTCAGAAAAATTAGTTAGTGTAAATTTCACAATTTGAAATGCAAGACACTCATTCTCATCTTGATCCCTATGTTTCATGATTGGTTTAATGGTGGGTTCAATATATAATGGCAAAGGGTTATGAGGGGGTGAGTGAGATGGGCTTGGTGGATGAAACCAAGGAGGGGATTCAGCTGATTGAGAAGGTACTAGATAGTAAACTACACTATAAGGTTATATATTACTAGGAGGGATATGATGATCTTCAATAGTAGGTAGTTTAAGACAAAATTTTAGATATACCTGAATCTTGATAGCCCAAACACTCTTTAGTAGCTAAACTTTGTCCTTCAACTAGCCTCCAAACATGTCTCCTTTGATGAATACCCAAGGGAAAGACAAGTTGTTTTTATGAGTCACTTTTGAAGGATAATCTCAGTCCCGATAGCTTGGAAATCAAAAACAAAATTAAATTTAAATAAATTGAAGATGGGAAATGATATTTATTTGAAACCAAATGTTGTTTTAGAGTCGTCACTAGAAGCAAGATTATAGAATATAACATTTTACAAATACATAGTGATACATACTAAAACCATATCTTATTGAAATTAGTGATGATATATGAAAGCAAGGACACTAGAAATTTTAGATTCATATTCAAAAATGGGAGACCTCCTCAAATCATGACAAATTTATATCTATTTACAATAAATTCAAAAAGATTCAATTTATCAAATTTATCAATTCCTGGCATGTCCCCAATGGAATGATGAACTTTTTGATGGCCAAATTAGCAAAATTAATCTCAAATAACCCCAAATTTCAAACACATAAGATAATATAGATAAAATTTATATGAAAATATGACTAAGATGACTTGCATCGAATATTAAGAGAGAACGTTTCCAAACCATGAACTTATAATTATCTCTTTTCAAGAGTCCTTAGAAACATATGTGACAACAATTGTCCACAAAATTCATTCCAAATAAGTATTGGTTTCTAATTATACACCTCATTTTCTTGGCCTTCCCCACTTTGATAAGAATGGAAAACGTGTATGATAAACCCACTGATATGTCGTTATATCCAGGAAAGAGTTTACCACATAGATGTACTGAGCACATACAATGATTGGGAAGTATTAATAGAGGGTATGGTTAGCTCTCTTCTACATCTAGATCTACATGAAACAAAGTGAGAGGACCTAAGGGGAAGCTTTTTTATAGAGAGGGATATTGCAATTTAATCTCTATGGGGATTTTTGGCACACAAATGCAGGTTTGACCATGGCATAACCAAATTTGCACACTACACCCAGGAAGGTTATCACATGAAATGCACAAAGACACTAATTCAATCACAACCTATTGAATATAGATGTGTATATGCTTATCACCTTCATTTTAAACAATTTTCAACAACACAACGTTGTATGGAAGATTGCAATGCTAAATTCAAAGCACAAAATTTATAAACATTTTGCATATGCAATATTTATGCATCTATAGGTAAATAAAACTCAACATATGTAATAAGGGGTATTATTTATAGGTTAGGACAGGGTAGGATAAGTTTGATAGTTATAAAATGGAGTGGTGCACTAGTAGTTTTCAATCAATAGGAAATATTTAAACATACATGGCATTATTAATTTGAAAAGATGTAGAAAAATAGAAATACAATATAAGGGGAACTAATAGGAGTGATTTACATCCATTGGTTCCAATACAATGCAAACACCCAAATGATTTTTGAAACCCTAAAGCATACACTGCAACTAGAATTTCAAATACTTTTTCCTATTGAATCCCTAAACCCAGGGTTCCCTTAAGAGGTTATCAATAATAGGTTTCAAAATCATAATATATAAATGGTTCTATAACCTAAATCTATACCAAATATGACAACCATTCATGATCATTAAAGTAGATGTCCAATTGACATAACATGTGAAACATATTATTACATTTCATCAGTATAAAAGAGTAAATACCATAAGTATTTTCTATTATCTTGAAAGAAAATCATACATACATCAATGTTTTAGAATGCTGCCATGGGGACAAGAATGGTGATTTTTCTCCTTGTTGGATAGGGGAGACATATTATAATTCTCTCAAAGCTTTTTAATGGCTTTATAACTACAACCACCTTAGAAAGAGAGACAAAATACATACATAACAATGGATCCCAAATTTTTTAAAGAGACTAGACATAGAGAAGAAAACAACCAATAATAAATTTAGAAAAGAGGACAATCCCTAATTTTAGACATTATATTACCACTTTTACAATCCAAGAATATGGGTTGCAATTTGTAATATTTTAAAATTTCAAACAACTCTCAAATTTATGCCAAGATGCTTCCAGATGGAATATGATTTTTTCCATGCCTAAAATTTTCACCACCTTGCACAAAAAATAATTATTCTATATGAATTTACAAGTAATGAAGAATAGTTTCAAAGAAACCTTTGATTTCTTGGATAGAAATCAATTTTACATGAGCTTGGAGGATAATATTTTTCTTTAGATCCAAACAAACACTTTGTCTTCTTGTACAACTCCCTGGACATGCCTTTAGCCACTCATTTGGAAATGTAGAATATTTTTTATAGCTGCCCTTCCTCTTATGCATGTAAAAGAATAACCCTTGTCTTATGATGATTACATTGAGAATACTCCAAATCCATGGCTATTTGAAAAAATATCACTAGAATGACCCACCTTAATCTTGTAAACATACAATATTTCTCCCATGGAGTGTTTGAATAAGAAAAATAATGGAAAATGAGAAAATTAGGTTACTTTTACCTTTTTTATTTTTTGATCCAACTTTATTTTATAAAATTTTAATCTTTTAGGATTGCCTACAGCTTTTTAATGCTTAAATGCATTAATTTTCTTTTTTTGGCCTTTTGGGGAAATTTGGGTCCCATTTACAAATTTGCACTTTTATTTTTTTGGTGTAAATTTGGAACTCAACAACACATTTGAAATTTTAATTATTTCAAATTACAATTCATAGTTGGAGTTCCCTTCAAAAAGTCCCATAAGGAAATGGGAACTCCAACTACAATTCAAAATTTGAAAATTTGAAAATTGTAATTCACAATTTTAGTTCCCCTCAAAAGTTCCCTCAGGGAAATGAGAACACCAATTGCAATTTATAATTTGTACATTTACAAATTTTAGTTCACAATTGTGGTTCCCCTCAAAAGTTCCCTCTAAAAAATGAGAACTCCAACTACAATTTTTAATTTTTAAAAATAAAAAATTACAATTTGCCTTGAAAGTTACCTAAGTGAAATGGGAACTCCAACTGTGATTTCTAATTTTTTCAAAGTGTAAAAATACAATTAGCCTTGAAAGTTCCCTTAGGAAAATGGAACTCCAACCGTAATTTACAATTTACAAAAGTGTAAAGTTACAATTTCCCTTGAAAGTTCCCTTTTACCCTAGGACCTCATGCTGGCCAGTGTTGATTGGTGGGTCTAGGAGATCTAAGGATAATTTACAATTTATATATTTTTAGAATTGATAATTTTCATTCCTCCTTGGAATCTTCTAAAGCTCCTCTTGAGTTGACTTTTTCCTCCACTAGCTTTGACTATTGGGATTAGGGGAGTTGACCATAATTTGTAACATGAATTTTTCAAGAACTACAAGTTTTAAGTTTCTTCACCCAAAAAAAATCTCTTAGGGACTTTAAGAGCCTCATCTAAAACTTTTGAAACTCCTTTTATTTGAATTTTACCCTACTCCATTCTATCCTGATTCAAAAAATGATAATACTTGTACTTCTTATCCCTTCAATTGAACTTCCAATTCTATCATGAGGGTTCAATGATCATTTTCCATCCAAATCACTTGAAGATTCAAAACTTGTGATATATTAGATGCCATAACAATCATATGTGAAGGATCTTCTTATTTAGCTTCCTCAAACATACACTCAAAATTGTTGATAGTTTAATCTTATCAAACATTGATATTCCCTTTTTGTGGTCTTAATTATCTAATCTACCCTATGTATTGAGCTTCTGAATAACTAAAAGGTCAAAAAAAAAAATTCTACTTATCTCATTCTATGGGCCCTACTCATTGTTGTTAAACATCTACAAGGTTGCATGCTTCTTGGTAGAGGGTAAGCCACCATCAACACACTAATAAGAGTCAACCCCAAATCATTGCATGATATGCTCATTTAATATATCACCAATGGAAATCCCTCCAGAGCATATAATTAACTAGAAAATAATCAACACACTTTAGCCCTTTGATCTTAGTTCTGATAGTATGTTGTCCAAGAGTTGTAGTTTGATGCTTGCATTTATATCTATATCAAGAAAATTAACATCTTGAATGCCCTACTTGAGGGAACTTTGTAATGAGACATCCATAATATAGGGATGAAAGCAACACATTCGTAGCGAAAGGAGGCCTCTAAGAGGTTTAGGATCATTTTTTTCAACATTGAGCATAGATAATCCCCATTTGATATATGAACTAAGTACCCATACTATGGAGCACCAATACCAACACTTACATCATATTCTATATGAACTCTAGTGTTCCTGATTGAAGGGTCCATTTATATGGGTGGCTCATCCATAGTGGTAAATGGATGTTTTGATCATGAAATAGAGTCATAATCCCATCCATGATTATCAAAATAAGCTCATTCCACATGCCTACCATAGCTTTGTTGTGAGACATATTCTCAAACACCATTCTTCCCTTTAAACTCACACATTGCTTATTATTTGACATACATAGTTTCAAACCTTTCAAATCTCTTCTGAGCATGTTTATAAATCCCTATGGGTTTAATGAGTATTTTGTCCTCTAAATTTACCTCTCCCATATAGTTATTCTATAAATGAAATCAATAGCGTTGAAAATAAAACTACATCTAGCATTTCCTTCCTTACACCTAGGTCATTGTTGAACTTTTTATCACCACATGTCAAAAGTCTCTTGAAATATTCAATTTTATGGGATCTAGAAGTAGGATAACAAACTATAAGTTGGTAAATTTTCAAAATACATTTCGGTTCCCCCTTTGTGTTATGTCATTTCTCATTGGATCTCTTACTTTATTTTCCATAGGATTTGTCTTGTTTGGTTTTTTACAGGATATAGAGTTTCAAAAAAAAATTACACTTTGAAAATTGTACTTACATCTTGCATCTCTAGTGGGCATTCCCATACACTTTTCCACCTTATTTTTGTAATTTGTGTTTGACCCTTTGAAACCCCAGTGGAACTTTATGGTGTCTTTTTTAGTTTGCCAAACTTGTAGTCAATGCTAGCATTTTTGCAATTCACTACCTTGCATCCCCAAGCATTGTCAAATTTTGACCTTGATTTATTTCATTATGTCTTCCATGTGGTAGCTTTCATTGGAATGGGGAAGAGTGTCTACATGGCATTTTAAAATCATTCCATGGATTTCATCTTACTAGCATGGACCTAAGAATTTTGATGTTTTTATTGCATTGGTGCCAGATGGGATTATAACTCCCAGGCCTTCTTTCTTTGGAAAGGGCCACAAATACATGGTGAAAATTCATGCATCAACACTAGATCTTTCTTGGGTAAGTACACGCCCTATGGGTATGCAAATAACCCCAAAAAATAAGACTAAGTGCTAATCCTCTAGGCCAAGGAGTTGAAACTTTATAATTTCATAGTAAACACCCATGGAAACTTAATAAAACAATGAAAAAAAAAATAGATTAGGAGGATCTGAAAATGAACACATGAAAAAAAATTATGAAAGAAATTATACAAACAAGTCCCAAAGTAGAGGGGCAACAAAAAAACAAAGCAACAAAACTTTATACTATAGAATTATGTGCACAGTTACGAACATAGTCTAGGAAATGTTTTAGATGTCTACCATTAACCGATTTTCTCCTGTATCTCATCATCCTCTAATTTATTGAAAATTTCCAATAGGTTGGTGACCAAGATAAATTAAACCAATCTCTACATTTTCCTTATGGTATTACTACTAGGCTGTGATAGGATGATGTATTAAAACAAATCCTCCCTGTATGATCTCAAATATAGATAAGACCAAGCCAAAAGATCTTGGTACTTCTTTAGAATTTATAAATAAACTTATTTCTTAGAATTAATCAGGTGAATACCAAGAAGGAGTACCTAACTATCTACAATGTCATTCGTGCACTCGAATAACTGCTTGAAAGAACCCTAAAAATATTCATCATTAAGGGCATAAAAGATAACCCCATCTCCATCTAATGACATTCACCAAATAACATATTTACTGTCAATCCCAATATCAATAATATCTAGTTGCTCAAAAACATCCACATTCCCAATGATGTTACCTAATTCCATATCCATGTACAACACTTCATTTAGATCCCACTTCAGATGTTCAATCACATAATGATTGGTAATTCATATGCTTGTGATATATTAACATCATAAGCAAATTCAAGAGTTAGGACACATACCTTCTTTACTACACTCAAAAATCGATCAATACTAGTAAAAATTATCAATTCTATGGAGCCATACAACCTACATTAGGATACTTGATAATCAACCATCAAAATCTCATCATCATTAGATGTATACTTGGGATCATCCACATCTTCATGAATTAGTTTAGTAGTATCACAAGGAGGATGTGCAAGGAAGCATTTATCACACCAATCAATGTTTAAATCACAATTTACTACATTCATCTTAGCATTTAATGAATCAATATCATCCTTTCTTGCTCTTCTATTTTGATTTCTATCATCATGTGTAGGTCTCTTCCCTCTATCAATATCCTTAATGTGGAAAGTATGACTCCCATGTGCTTAATTTGGATTTAGATATCTCTCTTTTGGCTTGTAGACCCATGAGGCAGCCCCTTCTTAGCCCTATAAAACTTATATGACATCTCTTTGATACTGGAACACAATGTCTTAACCATTTCCTCAAGGTTGGTTATCTTAGTGGACTGATTTTTTTTTGGATTAATCAATTTTACATCAATCTATTTATTCAAGGGCTTACCCATAGCCTTTATGTTATTGTAAATTTGGATGGCTATATTGAATGGTAACCACAAGTTTGTGGGATCCTTGTCCCTCAAGTATTACTCAACCTTTTTGTCAAAGGCATCACAACATTTAATACACATGATGTATCACTAGGACTAATGTTTTTACGCAGTTGCATCATGTTATTATTGAAACTTATATTAAAGGCCTACAGACATTCATTAGGGTTATTTTTTATGTTTTCAAATTATGCCAAAGAAATCTAGGATCAATTCTATCACCATACTAAATTTTGAAAACAGTCTTCATTTCTTTCCATGAATCAATGCATCCACGTGGAATGGAAAGGAACCACTCCCAAGTGTCTTCTTCCAATGTATGAAAAAACACATTAATTAAAAAATCCTCATGATCAACCTCAAAATATTCAATAATAATTTGAAAATCCCTCAAGTGTTGATCACCTATCATTATATTGTTCCCTTGAAATTAAGGAAAGTGGTTTCTTACATCATTTGGGACTTCATTATGATAACCTTCCATTTTATCAAAATTAATTGGTCTAAATATAGAAATATAGAATAAATGATGCTCATTCTCATCTTGATCCTTATGAATCATGATTGGTTCAATGGTGGGTTCAAGATCCAATGGCAAAGGGTTGTGAGGGTGTGATTGAGGTGGGCTTGGTGGATGAAACATAGGACGGGATTCAACTAGATGAGAAGGTGTTGGATAGTAAATTTGACTATAAGATTATAAATTACTAGTAGAGATATGATACTCTTTAATAATAAAGAGTTTAACCAAAAAATGTTCATATTTACCATAATATTGATAGCCCAAACACTCTTTAGCAGCTGAACTTTGTCCTTCAACTGACCTCCAAACTTGTCTCCTTATTTGATGAATACATGGGTGAGGAAAGTTATTTTCATAAGTCACCTTTAAAGGATGAATTCAGTCCTTCTAGATTTACAATCAAAGGAACACTTAAATATGAAGAAATTGAAGATGGGCATTGAACTTTCTTTCAAACTAGATGATGTTTTGGAGTCACCACTAGAAGCAAGATTATCGAATATAATAGTTTATAAATATGTAGTGATACATACTAAAACTATATCTTACTAAAATTAGTGATGATGTATGAAAGAATGGACACTATAAATCTCATATTAAAATTCAAAAAGGGTAAACCTCTTCAAAACATGACAAATTTATAACTCTTTGTAAGAAATGTAGCATAAGTTAATTTATCAAATTTCTCAATTCTTGGTACATCACCAATGGAGTGTGGAACTTGTTGATGGCCAATATAGCAAAATCAAGCTCAAATAACCCCAAATTTCAAACATGTAAGATAATATGGATAGACTTTGTATGAAAACATAGGTGAGATTACTTGCATCAAATATTGGTAGAAAACCTTTTCAAACCATGAAATTATAATGAGATCTTTGGAAGACTCCCCAACAACATGAGTGACAAGAATTATCCATAAAAACAATGTTATCTGAGTGTTAGTTCCTAGTTGTACACCTCTTTTGCTCAGCTTTGTAATCTTTGAGAAGAATGGAAAACATGGATGATAAACCCATTGATATATCATTATAGCTGGGGAAGGTTTTATCACGTAGATAGACCGAACATAGATAATGATTGGGAGGAATCGATAAAGGGTATGGTTATCTCTTTGCTACTTTTGGCTCTACCTGAAGTAAGGTGAGAGGACCTAAGGGGTAGCATGCTCACATGGAGGGATACTGCAATTAAATCTCCATGGGGACTTTAGGCACACAAGTGTAGGTTTGACAAGGGCATAACCAAAGTGGCACACTCCACCCATGAAGGGTTGTCACATGGAATGCAAATATGCACTAAGTCAAACACAAACTACTAAAGACAAATGTGTATATGCTTTTAACCTTCATTATATATAATTTTTAGTAACACATGGTCAAATGGAGGACTGTAATGCTAGCTTTAAAGCACAAAATACATAAATAGTTTTTATATGCAATATTTATGTATCTATAGGAAAAAAACACTTAACATATGCAATAAGGAGTATTAGTTGTAAGGTTGGGTAGGGTAGGAAAAGTTTCATTTTTATAAAAAAGATTGGTCTGCTGGTGGTTTTTAAGCAGTAGGAAATATTTCAACATACATGACATTATTAATTTACAAAGATGTAGAAAACCTAAAATACAAGATAAGGGGAACTACCAAGAGTGATTTGCATCCATTGGTGCTAATACAATGCAAATACCCAAATGATTCTTGAAACCCTAAATCATACATTGTAGCTATAATTTCAAATACTTTTTCCTATTCAATCCATAAATCTAGGGTGACCTTAAAAGGTTATCAACAACAAGTTTACAAATCACATTGTAAAAAGGGGTTTATAACCTAACTCTATACCCAAAATGATAATCATTCATGAGCATTAAACCATATGTCAAACTAGCATAATTTGTAACACATACTATTTCATTTCATTAATAGAAGAGAGTAAAAACCACAAGTATTTTCCATTATCATGAAATAAAATCATATATATGTTAGTGTTTTACAATGTGGACATGGGGACAAGCATGGTGAGTTTTCTCCTTGTTCGATAGGGGAGACATATTACAATGCTCTTAGAGCTTGCTAGTGGTTGTACAGTTGCAACCACCTTAACAAGAGAGAAAAAATGGAAACACAACAATGGATCCCAATTTTTTTGAAGAACCTATACTTAGAGAGAAAAATAAGCAATAACAATTTTAGAAAAGAGGAGAAGGCCTATTTTTATACATTTTCTCATCAATTTTACAATCTGGGAATATGGGTTGCCATTTTTCATATTTTAACATTGCAAACAACTGTGAATTTACACCAAGATATTTACAATTGGAATATGCTTCTTGACACACCTAGAATCTTCACCTTTGCACAAAATATCATTGTTGTAACTACTTCTACAATTAATGACGAATATTTTTAAAGAAACCTTTTATTTCTTAGCTAGAAATGTATTTTACATGAGCTTGAAGGATATTATTCACCTTTGGAGCCAAATAAACCCTTTGTCTTCTTGTGCAACTGCCTAGACATGCCTTTGACCACTCATTTGCAAATCTAGAATCTTCTTGACAGCTTCCCTTCCTTTTATGTATGCCAAAAAGCAAACCCTAACTTATGATGATTACATTGAGAACACTATAGATACATGGCCATTTGAAAAAATATCATTGGAATGGCCCACATTAATCTTACATACCTATAATATTTCTCCCATGGAGTGTTTGAACAAGAAAAATAATGGAAAATGCAAAACTTAGGTTATTTTTACCTTTTTTCTTTTTGGTTCCAACTTGTTTTTCCCCCATTTTATTTTTTCACATTTTTCTTTTTCATAGTTTGACTTTTTAGGGCTGCTTCCAAATTTTCTAATGCTTAAATGCATTACATTTTTCTTTTTATCCTTTTGGGGATGTTTGGGTCCCATTTCCAAATTTACACTTTTCTTTGTTTGGAGGAAATGCATAACTCAACAGCACATTTGCAATTTGTAAACTTGTAGATTTTAATTCATAGTTGTAGTTCCCTTCAAAAGTTCTCTAATGAAAATGGGAACTCCAAATGTAATTTGTAATTTTAAAAATTTCAAATTGCAATTTGTAGTTGCAGTTCCCCTCTAAAGTTCCCTCAGGGAAATGGGATCTCCAACAGCAATTAACACTTTGAAAATTTGAAAATTACAATTCATAATTGAATTTCCCCTCAAAATTTCCATCAAGGAAATGGGAACTTCAACTACAATTTGTAATTTATAAAAATGCAAAATTGCAATTGACCTTGAAAGTTACCTTAGTAAAATGGTAACTCCAATCACAATTTGAAATTCACAAAAGTGTAAAATTACAATTGGCCTTGAAAGTTTCCTTAAGGAAATGGGAACTTCAACTACAATTTGCAATTTACAAAATTGCAAAACTACAATTGACCTTGAAAATTCGCTTTTGCACCAGGACCTCATGTTGACCAATGTTGATTGGTTGGTTTAGGATATCCAAGTGCAATTTGAAATTTTTACATTTGGAAAATTTATTTCTTCCTCAAAATCTCCTTGAATCTCCTCTTGAGTCAACTTTTTCCTCCTGTAGATTTGACCAATGGAATTGGGGGGAGTTGACCACAATTTACAACTTACATTTTGAAATCTTGTATTTTGTAAGTTGCTTCTCCCACATAAATCTCCCAAGGACTTTTGGAGCTTCATCTACAACTTTTGAAACTTATAATTTCTTTGAATTTCACCTAACTCCATTCCATTCTAATTCATCAAATGATCATACTTGCACTTCTTTCCCCTTCAGCTAAACTTCCAATGCTATCCTAAGGATTTAATGATCATTTGCTATCCAAATCACTTGAAGACTTGAAACCTTTATTGTATTAGATGCTAGAAAAAGCATGCATGAAGGCTCCTCCTAATTAGCTTCCTCAAAATTACACTTAGAATTATTGATAGCTCATTCTTATCAAACATTGATGTTCCTTTTTTAGGGTGTTTCTTCTCTAATATGCCCTGTGCATTGAGCTTCTAAATAACTAAATGGTCAAGAACCATCTTTTGCTTAGCCCATTTGATGCACCGTACTCATTATTGTTAAACATATGCAAGGCTGCATTCTTCTTGTTTGAGGGTAAGACACCATCAACATGATCGTAACAGTCAACCCCAAATCATTTCCTGATATGGTCACCTTATATATCACCAATGGAAATCCCTCTAGAACATCCAATCATTTGGAAAGAATCAACACCCTTTAGCCATTTGATCTTAGTTCTTATAATACGTTGTCCAAGAGTTTTACTTTGTTGCTTGCATTTATATTTATATCAAGAAACTCAATTTCTTGAAGGACCTGCCTCAGAGAACTTTACAATGAGACATACACAAGAAAAGGATTAACGCAACACTTTCTTAAAGAGAAGAGGTCTCTAGGAGGTTCGGGATCATTTTTATTCAACATTGATCATAGAGAATTCCCATTTAATAAATGAGCTAAGTCCCCATACTATGAAACACTAGTACCAACACTTACACCATATTCCATACGAGTTCTAGAGTACCTGATTGAATGGTCCGTATATATGGGTGGCTCATCCACAGTGGTAAATGTATGTTTTGATCCTGAAACAAAGTCATAATCCCGTCCATGATTATCATGACAAGCTCGTTCCACATGCCTGCCATAGCTTTGCTAGGAGATGTATTCTCAAACAAAACTTTTCCCTCTAAACTCACACTTTGCTCATTATTTGACATATGCAGTTTCAAACCTCTCAAAACTCTTCTGAGCGTGCTTATAAATCCCTCTGGGTTCGGTGACGATCTTGTCCTCCCACTTTACCTCTCCCACGTAGTTGTTCCATCCATAAAGGGATTAGCATTAAAAACAAAACTAAATCTGGCGTTTCCTTCCTTGCCCCTAGGTCACTACTAGACTTTCTCTCAACACGTGTCAAAAGTCTCTTGAATATTGAATTCCCTTTTGAAATCCATGGGATCCGAAAGTGGGACAACAAATTACAATTTGGCAAATTTGCAGATTGCATTTTGGTTTCCCCTTTCTGCCATGTCATTTATCGCTGGGGCCCAAGCTTTGTGTTCCACAAGCTGTGTCTTGTTTGCCTTTCTACATGATTCGAAGATTACACCGCAATTTACAATTTGCAAATTGCACTTTTGACTTGCATCTCCGATGGGCATTCCCACAGACTTTCACCACCTCATTTGCAATTTGTGTTTGACCCTTTGAAACCCTTATTGAACTTTATGGTGTCATTTGGAATTTGACAAACATGCAGTCAACGTTGCCAGTTCCGCCGTTCACTGCCTCATGTCCCCAAGAATTGAAAATTTTTGACCTTGCTTTATCCCATTATGTCTTCCATGTGTCAGGTTTCATTGGCATGAGGTTGAGTGGCTACGTGATATTTTGAAACCATTCCATGGATTTCATCTTCTTGGCGTGGACCTAAGACTTCTGTATTTATTACGTTGGTGCCACATGGGATTATAATTCCCAGGCCTTTCTTTAGAAAGGGGTATAAATACATGGTGCAAATTTAAGCACCAACAAACCCTACGTAAAAATATTTAAAAAAGTTAACATAAATTATGTATACTTTCACATGTCCCATAAATTTCATTCTAATTTTGGTGATAGTCAAATTCCATAAGACAATTAATTGGACAAGAAAATTAACACTTAATTTACTATAAATTAGTTACATTGAATAAAAATTTAAAATCTACTGCTAACTACTATCATTTTACATACATTATGCTTTAGTGTGGATGCACAAAGTTGAAAGGCAGGGGATGGCGCATTCTTGAGAAAAAATCTATCATTTATAAAGGAGTAATGCCATTTAAAAAAATTGTGAACACCTTTTTAAATATGTGCCTAAGACTTAATTTTAATCGGCTTGGATTACTAAGCTTAAAGATTGTATGTCTTATGTGACCTAAATGACATGTTATTTGTAATGTTATTTTGAAGGGAACATATAGAAAATGGTGCATACTCTTTAAAAATGGCATGGACCTTAAGTAGTTTCAAGGGAACATGCTTTTTATGAAATGCATACAATTTATTTATTGTAATACTTATGTGCTTGATATAGTATAAACGACACACATTGTATTAGAATATTTAATTTATTTTTAGAATATATATATATATATATATATATATATATATATATATATATATATATATATATATATATATCAAAATAAACATTTAAGTATAATATTAATTTATAATTCAAATTTACTTGACTAATTATATAATATTATGGTCACTTTGGTTATTATTAAATCAAATCTAAGGTTTTATGAGTTACAGTTTGGAAGATAGTTTTTCAAAATCTAATTTACATAGTTCTTAGTCATTTTTAGATTGTTATAGTTAAAACTAAGGTTCTCTAGGTGTTAATTTTACATTGCTCATAGTTTTAGGGAAAAATAATGGTCATTTTTTAATTTTAGACCTTCGATATTAATTTATAATATTTGTAGGAGTTTTATGTACAAAATAAATATTTCATAGATCTCACATCTCTCAGAGATAGTGAAAGCTGAGAGGCTATTGTAAATTGAATCACGCATACACTTGAAAATTTAGACCATCTAAATTCACCCTATAAAGTTACCTTTAACTCATACTAAAGTCCAATAGGAATTTAATATTAAAAAATTATCACCCTTAAGTGATATTTCAAGTTGCATGAAGAAATTGTCTCTAGAGGGTGAAATTAGTGTGTCTTTATAATACATGACTTTAGTAGTTATCATAAAGTTGACTTTATAGGTGAATTCATGTTTACTTATGACATAGATTTAAGGTGTCTTTTGTAGATGATGTTTTCATGTATTAATGGATAACATTAGGATGTATTTATAAAGAATATTGGATAATTTTGAAATATGATGTTGGTGTTTCATGAGCAACCATGAAAATATTCTCACTTCTCCTTCGCACACATGCATACATTGCACACAACTCATTTTGTAATTATTTGTAATTAGAATTACATCATCATATTATGTGTATAATTATGTAACATATGTTTATGACTTGAGATAATAGATATACATAATCATAGTGATAGACGACATGTTCTATGTATCCAACCTTTCTCATATGCATTGTATTCACATCTTTAGTCTATAAAAATTAGAGGAGGTTTACTCCCTTTTTATTATATAAATTTTTACTCTTAACATTTTTATATTATTTTTTTTATCTCTTTTATTTTACCTTATTCATTTGCATTGGATATAAGTTAGATTTTCCACATGTATCAGCCTTAATCTTTCATAAATTTATGTTTGGTTAATTTTTTTTTAAGAAAAAAAAAACATAATGTGCACTCTTCATAACCTCAAAACATATCTCTAAGTGATTTTTTTTCTCTTGTGCACAACATCTCATTCCCCATGATGCAGATCTTTTTTAATCAGAGCATATATATTTTTTTTGAATATAAGCATGTGATAGAAATCAGATAATAAATATTACTAGTTGGATCTATTTCGACTAACCTAGACAAAATCCATAGAAAAATTAAGATAGGTGACACCAAAGAGAAACCTAAGGAAAACCCATATGTCAAAAATCCCATTATGTATTCCCATAAAAGTATAAGACACCTAATATTTATTCCAATTCTATAAGTTGATTATGAAGATCAATTTGAAACATTCAAACTCTCTCTCACATCATGCTCAATAGCATTTTCAACAGTTCTAATGGATCTAAGTTTATATTATAGTCACATTTGTGTTTTTTTGGCTTAATATTTCACGTGTGAGTGCCTCGTGTAATTAGTCAGCCAGATTATTTCACATGGCACTAAAATACGTCATATTTAGTCCAAATATATATTAATTTGTAATTTTTGTGTTTAGTGGGATTGATATTACATGTTTGAGTGTCATCTACAATAAATTTAGTTATTAGCTAAATAAAACACTCAAATAAGGAATATCAAGTATGAATTTACATTAGGATTTTACATTTTCATTTAGGGGGATTGATATGCCATATTTTTATTCCTTGTTCAAGTAATCAAGTATATGGTTGCATGAGGCAATCAAATAGCTAATGTCAAGTGAAAATTTACTTTAGGATATCACATTTTAGTTTGGGGTGATGAGATGCCTTATTTAAGTGCTATGTGCACAAAAGAGAGTGATTTTCCACCTAAGGCACACAAATAGGGAATATAATAGGTTATCTCATTTCTATTTAGGTAGATTTATATGGCCTATTTTAGTGAATAACAAAAATAATCAAGTTATTGGTTACACAAGTCAGTCAAATAGTGCATATGTAGTCAAATTTTACATTAATTTATCACATTTATGGTTAGATGACTAAAAACCCTCTATTTGAGTAATTTCTACATATAATAAGGTAATGTGTTTTCATGAGTCACTCAAATAGGTCATATTATGTCTTAATATTCAATATTTTGTTACATTTGTGTTTATGGTGATTTATATGTGCTATTTTGTATCCCAAAGCAATGAGATATGTGACTAGATGCATGAGGCACTTAAACAAGGCATATCAATTTTGAATTTATAGTAAGTTGTAAAATTTGTGTTTAGGGGGATTGATATGACATATTTGAAAGGTATTAAAAATAATCTCGGGATTAGTTCCATAAGTAGTGCAAATAAGGCATATTAACTTCAAATTTTACGTTAAAGAATTGCATTTGTGTTTAGAGGACCATATTTTCCCTATTTGAGTATTGCATGCAATCAAATGATTTATTGTACATGAAATTTCAATTATGTGTATCAATAGTGAATTATAATTATAATGTTGCAATTTTATTTATGGTACTCCAAATTCCACATTTGAGTGCCTCATCTATTGAAATGAGTGTTTGGTTTCATAGGGCACCCAAATAGAGAATATAGATCCTGAATTTACATTAGAATGTCTAATTTGTGTTTTAAAGGATATATTTACCTATTTGAGTTCCTCATACCAAAAATAGAGTGATTGATTACATGGGGAAATCAAATAGGCCATATCAAGTCTTAATTTACAAATTAGTTTATGAAGTTTACCTTTAGGAGGTGTTATATGCCATATTTGAGTTCCCCATGAAACAAAGTAAGTGATTTGTTTATTGAAGCACTGAAGCAGGGAATATGTAAGTTCAAAATTTACATTATTTTTCCACATTTTTATTTATGGTGCTTGATATCCCTATTTAATTAATATGTGCAACTAATCAAGGGACTAGTTACAGATGAGACTCAAGAATGCATTAATTTAGAGTATTTGAATAAATTTTTTAAAATGTTGAATTAGTATTATCTTCTCTACCACATTGAGGATGAATATATTAAGTTATACCATTTATTCTAATGTAAGGATTAGTAATTTAAAGACTTTAATAATGAGGTCCATGACCATACCAATTACATAAGTAAGAACTTGATTGAAAAAAATAAGGGGCTAAAGTAAATCAACATAATTTAATAATATATCCCTAGGAACTATATCAATAAGCATCTAAGAGCTCATTTTGGATGCCATACAAGCTCATCACACTGAACACTTTGGCCAATTATATGATTTTCTGATATTGATCAACCGAACTTATTAAAATTATCTTTCACAACATTCTTAATAGAATTCTATGTATTTTACCCCTTTAAAATAATAATTCAAGCTTAATAATCTAATGTTTGAAGGTAAAGTTAATGCTCCATTATCGGATTCCTAGTTTTGACATCTTTAGTCATACTTCTTAGTTAATGAATTAAAAAATGATATTAAGATAACCTTTGTCATGTTGAATATTTATATCTGGTGGTTCACCGGTGCAAGACATTGAGCATAAAATTTCCACATGATTTAATCTTAATTTTGTCCTCAAAGGATTTTATTTATTTACTTATTTATTTTATTTTATGTGTGTAAGAATGATAATTATCCTCTCTTCCAATTTAAAAGATGGATACATCAATTTACACTGATTGCACCATTGTCAGAAGTAGTAAATGAAGGACTTCACTAAGGAGTTTCATGACTATACCCAATCCATACATGAAAACTTTACTAAACAACATAAGGTGTTGAATTACATTAGTGTACATTCACCTTATATCCATGTGAAGATAGGTTTTTTAACTTCCAGCACTAAGGTTTAATTTTAACATAATTTCTCCAAAATCAAAGGGAAGGCAATATCTAAGTAACGTTTGACCTCTTCATTGAATTTCATGTTAAGAATCCATCTCTTTCACAAATTCTAATTATAGAATTATATTCATAATCTTAATGATTTTTAAAAATGAAATTATGATAATAAGGTTTTAAAATGGGGAAAGGATACTAAATATTCTACTTTAGGAAAAGGAAAGAATATAAGTGAAAACTAGTACCATCAAAATATCTCACACACCCATGTGAACTTGAATGTTATGATCAATAATCATTACATGAGTATTCCACATCAAATATTACACATATAGATGGCATTAATCTATATGACACTTAGTTGTGCACCAATGCCATTATTGTACAGACCTCTAAGTAGCGAGAACACCTCTTCAACAAATTATTTTAGGTTAAGAGTTAACCTCTTCATGTAATAATTAAAAATGGAAGTGAGAAGAAAATAATTATTCAAGGCACAATGTAGTTCCTAAGCCTTTCTAATGTATTTGTAATTTCAAATGTATACATGTCTAGTGATAATACACTTTCCAATGAAAAGACAAGACTATAAAGGACATCATATCTTGTGAAATTTCACCTTTAGATTTCTATGAATTATTTTTAGGGTATTGAACTTTTTTACTAATATTAATGGCATATTATTTCACACCTCAATAATATTCCAAGAGATCATAAATACATAATAGTGCATAAGAATTCTTCGCTATAAATTTTTCAGTGCATGATACATTATGAAGGTAAGCCAGGGAACATTCATCTTGATTATGATGACTATTGTACTCTTAAAATGAAAATAGCTAGGTCTTATCTTACCATGATCAATTATCCCTTTTATTTGGTACCATTCTTCGATGTTATTCCAATCTACACTTTGATATAGATGGCTATTTATAATGGTATAACAAACCCATATCTATCAAATATTTTATTACATAATGTTTTAGAAGACATTTATGCTGTATGAATACTCCCTCATGTTATTTTAGTAACTTTTCAATCTACTATTATGAAGACAATATTTGTGTTGTGTGAAATACAAATTACTCTTTTATTTCTAGCACAATTGTTTGAGGATGAACCATGAGCATCAATAACTCATTCATGTATGATACAAGTTTATGACATTGTTTGACCAAGACCAAGGTTAATATTAGTCAATTTACCTAGTTATAATAGGTTTAAGAAGTGATATTTTTTATGTATAGTCCATAATTATGATATAGATTAATATGTAGTATCTTAGTCATATGATTATGATGCCCTTAGAAAGATGTGATAGAACTATAAGTATGTAATGTTATAATGGATGCTTAGATTGATATGTTTGACTTTGTATTGTAAGGTAAAGTATTAAAATACCTATATACCCTTCCCATGCTAAAGATACCCCAAAGAGTATGACATAGATTGCATATAATTGGAAAGTCGTATGAGTGGGAAGGTGCTTTCCAAGATGTTGTTTTGACTACAAATGTCAATGACTACATGAAGAGGATAACCCATCACAAAAAAAAATCATAGGTTAGAATATGTGTTCTTTCTCCTTAGATATGTTTATGATAATGATAGGTGGTACATAGATTAGTGTCAACATTTTTCATCATATTAGTGTCAACATTTTTCATTAGACCAGATGTAGACTACATAATATATGATTATTTTGCATAACATTCTGAGTCAGCATGGGTGTGTGAGCAATATTCATGGCACCAATTGTAACTATAATTATTATTTCATTTTATTTAAGTATAATTTATAATATCCTTAATTTTTTTCATCCTTACTATCCTTATGTTTGTTTATAAACATGTTAAGCTTCTGTGTAGGAAGGTAATTGAAACAGCCCCCAAAAACAATTCTTGGAATTGCTTATTACAGTTTGAAAAGAGGATGCATGTAGTTCCCACTACACATCTACTCAATACATATAGAAACGTATTTATTTCATACACACATGTAATACATCCATACCTATGTGAGGAAATTTAATACTACCAAGCCAGGGGTAAACATCCACAAATGATCCTATAGGGAAGTCTATTGCCCTTTGACAATATATAGTTTTAGATGTATTAGTGTGTAGTGTACAAGGATAAAATCTAAACTCCTTCTGAAATATTTTTATTTTACATAGGACTGTTAAAGGATACTTAACCTTAATAAAGGGTCTCATCTATACAAAAATGCTTTGATGTCTATTTAATAACTAAGCAGGTAAATATATACAATATAGAATTAGTTAAAACAAAATATAACTATCCCATCAATAACCAAATATAACTATAAAATAATAAATATAAACTAACTAAAAATTATAATAATTAGAATCTATAGTAACATTTTCACTTTTATTACATTGGTTTTACAAATGTACCCCCAAAATAGATCAAATTTCACCTTGCAAAGTGACTTGGTGAGTATATCTGCTATCTGCGATTGTGTTGGGTAGTACTAAAGCTAATTGTGGTGGTTTAAGACTTTTTATTTAATTTAATGTAATTAGAACTCAATGTATTTTATTATTTCATAAAATACTACATTCTTGACAAGCTTTAACACACCCTGATTGTCATAGAAAAGGATTAGTGGTTGATCTTTAAGAATGTCTATATTAGATAGAATGTGATGTAAATAAATTGAATCACATAGATATCCTCATGAATCACAATATTATTCTTCTATCGATGAGATAAAAACTACTGAATTCTTCTTATTAATTGATAAAATCAATCTAGATTTGAGATGAAAGATATATCCTGAAGTTGATTTACTATCATCAATAGATGCATCATAGTTT
This sequence comes from Torreya grandis, assembly GCA_037957365.1. Taxonomy (NCBI): domain Eukaryota; kingdom Viridiplantae; phylum Streptophyta; class Pinopsida; order Cupressales; family Taxaceae; genus Torreya; species Torreya grandis. The sequence continues at coordinate 330,098 of JARHVA010006511.1, read as the reverse complement.
GAGTCTATGTAGCCTTAAAATATAAAATATAAGTCTTTATTTTATTATAAACCATAATCTATTTTACATAAGACATATATAAAAATGTGCTTTGTTAAAAAAAATTGTGCTTAGCACTTCACATCAGACATAAAATCTTTTAGTAGGCCTTGGTACACTAATCCATCTAGTTGAAGATTAATAATGTTTTGGAGGGAATCTTGTAGAGTGAGATAAATGCCAGTGAAATTGGCATAACTCATTCAAATATACCATTTTTTTATGAATTCACCTCCTTCTTTGGGTTAAAGCTAGTAACAAGCTTTTAACATTGCTTTTTTATAAAGATCAAAAGAGCATTGATGTCTTTTCAATAACTAAGCAGGTGAATATATACAATATACAATTATTTATAAATTTTTTAAATGTCCAACCACTACCTAACTATAACTGTAAACTAATAACTAATAGCTAACTAAATAATGTAATAATTAAAATCTATGTTAATAGGTTCTAACATTCAAGAGGCATTATAAATCAATGACACTATAGATGATAATATTATTTAAGTAATATCTACCAAACAAGATTGCATATTTAAATCTTTGCTTGGGATCTTACACCCTAAAACCCCTAACATCTAATTGTTGGGCAAGTATTGTATACTTATAGAAATGGTAGACCAACAAAATTCAATTTCAATAATAATTTCATATTATATTAAATTATTTTACTCAATGACCAACTTATCAATTTATTCACATTTAAATACAACCATCATTGCATCGATTATATACAATAACCCCAACTTGATCATTTTGTTTAAGGGAGAATTACCCCATGTGAGTTCTAACGTAACGAATTCTTTGTATCAATAAGCCATAATCTTATGAGATAATTTACAAAACCAATGAAACCATTCAACTACATGTCAACTTATCATGTTGAACATTATTATGTAAATTCATAATAATAAATACTTATCTTAATGATACACACAAATTTAGAACTTAAACTTTAGTTTTTGGGTTCTTGCATTAGGTTCTCTTACCACTTAGTAACATTTGATTAACTATAATGCACTAGCTAAGTAGTAATAATATGAGCAAAAAATGAATAAGAGTTATATAACTATATATTATAACCAACCTCTTCCATCATTCAATAATTAATAAAAATTGGTTAAGGGAACTAAAGGATTCATCAATAATTACACTTGTCATTAATGTAGCTTCTATATCTTTAATTTCAAAACTAGTGTAACTATAAATTTAACTTGTCCATAAATGGTAATGATTCAAAATGTAATTTATGCCACCACAACCTTCAATGGTTATCTTTGGGATGTAGTGAAATGTTATGACTATCATCCATAAAAATCATGTTTATGCAATCATTGAATTTCCTTTGTTGCATAATTAAAACATAATGGTATCCAAGTGTTACTATAACATACAATCAAGAAACACCTATTCCTTCATGGAAGTGCATTTTTTTTTATGGAATAAAACAATTAAAAATTAATATGATTGTTATTTATTACGACTATGATATTAGTCATAGGTGAAATAATTGCAATACTCAGTTAAATTGAAACAAGTAATAGTTTTATGGCTCAAATAATATGTTTTACCCATGTTCAACCTATAATAATATGACCAATAATCTATATTATAAAACATTTATACATAATTAGTAACAACTAGAGAAAACAAATACTTCAAAATGATTACTTTCAGGATAACATTACCAAATGTAAAATAGTAAAGGCATAATATGAATTTAGGACAACCACTATATGGTTGTACATTCCTATTATTATATTAATTAGAATTAAATAAATAATCTAAAATGATTTTAGGTTGTGATAAGCTAAAACCATTACATTTTACTCAAATGATTTACATATTGGAAACAACACCTTCACCTTCCATTTCACAATATTTCCAATTAAATCATACACCCTTATCATGCATTCAAGTGACACGTATAATCTAACATGTGCATTTAAGAGAATCCTCACATGGATATAAATAAATTTTATTACCACACAAAATAATAAGAGAAACATACAACCTAGCTGTAGGCATTCATTTCCTCTAGCCTTGACACATTGTTATAAATATATCTATACATGTTTGTGAGATAAGCACTTTAATGATGACAACTAACTATGAATTAATTCAATTTAATCTACTATAAAAATCATTATTTATGAATGATAATGTGTTATATGAGATGTCAGGATACTATTATGCATCTTTCAAATGAGTGAACAATCACATGTTCAAAATCAACCAATACTACTATACAAGACGGAAGGTTCAATAGCATCTAAAGAAAATTATTTCACTAGGAATAAACATATTAACCTGTTCAAGTAAAAACCTTAAGAATAAATATAAGTATAGAATCATCTATAAAGTATTTTCAACATAAATATCCAATATGGAGGAACACAACAATCAGAAGGAGACAAACCCACATGTGTAGTCTAATGAGCCCAACCATATGTTAGATGTAACCATGCCATCCATTTGTTAGATGGTGTTTTATAAAAAAGTTAAGTAAGATGGTTGAGGACTCAAGAGGGATATTAAACCACTAAATGACTCACAAAACAAAAGTCAAGCATGCAAGCATTTATAATAATCACAACCCAGTAGACACAAAAAAAATATTAATAAACTCATAAGGATCCTTGAAGATCAAAAGAACCTCTTGGCCTTTAAGTTAACATATATAAAAAAACTCAAGGATAATTCAATTCACTAAGCTATGAGAGGGCATGCTCATTACCAATAAAATGGTCCAATAATGCCAAGGGACTATTTTTAGTAAGTAGGTAGGTTTAAAATGACTGTAGCTCATTAATTTGTGTTTATTGGCATTCAAATGATTCAATATTAAAACTAGAGGTAAATGACACATGTAGCCATGATGCATTCTCAATGGATCACCGACTTAACAAAAAATATCAATGATGGGTTCCAAATCAATGAATCCAATAAATATATGCTTAAATCAAGCATGCATGGCAACCAATATATAAACAATAAAAACCTAATTCTAACAAGGAATTATCATAATCCCACAAAGATGTAGTTAATTTCACTAAAACCATTTAGACAAAAAAATTCTTATAACCATTGCCAAAAAATGAATCATTGGGTTTAGATTTCATTTATCATATAATACAACACATAGCTTTCAACCAACTATACACAATCAATAGAAACATCACAACATTCCTCAACATCAATACTGTACTTAGTTTTGATAAATTGAATGGAGGTTAAAGAGAGTCTTTTGGTAGAGATGATTGATTTAAGGAATTTAAATTCATCATGAAGTCCCATGACTTTGTTAGGAACCACCAACCCCTCTCATAAAAATATTAATAGTTTCCAAACAAATAATTTATCCCAATGATTCATCTAGGAAAAATAAATCAAGCCGTAACCAATAAAGAACAACTAGTATTTAATTTATTTATTCAATTATTTTGAAACTTTAATGGACAAGAAAATTGAGTTTACCGTACATAGAGTTTGAAGTGAAAACTTTGTTGTTCATCACATAGGGAATGAAACTACCCAGACTAAGTTTCTCATACTCATATTCTACCTAAAACCCTAGTCAAGTGTATTAAAATACTTGTCATTTATTTTATGGAAAAAATATTCAAATTTTCATTTACCAACAGAATATAATTGATTTTCATTAAACCTAAAATTAAATTCATCTGATTCATAGCATTACTATTCTCTAATTCCATCAAACAAAGGGAAACCCCAAAATCAATTTGTTTTATCTAGCTACAATTTTTACTTATTTGGAAAGTAGGTGTATTATTTTATTTATTATAATGGCGATGGGATTTTCCTTTGCCCATATTCATTCTCTCTCTCTCTCTCTCTCTCTCTCTCTCTCTCTCTCTCTCTCTCTCTCTCTCTCTCTCTCTCTCTCTCATCTCTCTCTCTCTCTCTCTCTCTCTCTCTCTCTCTCTCTCTCTCTCTCTCTCTCTCTCTCTCTCTCTCTTCTTCTTTTATTCCTCCATCACCCATCTCACCTCCTCAACAACAACCTCTAAAACCACCCATCTCACCTCCTTCTCTCTCCCTTCCTCCATCACCCCTGTCTTCCTTATCCTACATCCTTTATCCTTATTTCCCCATCACACCACACTCCCTAATCTAATCCTCTCTCTTATTCCTTTCTCCCTTCCCCCGGTATCTCCCTCTCTCCTCGCCCTATCTCACTCGTGCATCCCTTCACTCATAATGGGAAAAAAAATATTCCAAAGGATACCCTTCCTTTTTTGCATCTTTATTTTACTTTTGTATATTTTAAGCTCCATGTAATGCTTATGCCAAAAAGTTTAGCATTGTAACCATTAAAAAAATTGGGCCCCACTTGAGTATGTGTGTATTTCTTTATGTGTATATACATATGGATTGAAGCATAATATTGTGTCCCACTTTTTGGTACAAGGGGGCCAACAAAAAATGAAAATGTTAACATTTCTCAATTTGTATAGACAATAGTGATGTAACTATATAAAATGTGAAAATGGTGTAAAATAATTAAATGTTAATTTAAGGTGTAGATGACATTTATTATTTTTTTTGAAAAAAAAAATTAATACCTGAATACACAGTGTGCATGTTTGATGTAAAAAACATTCTATTTAGTACTTGATTTATGCTCCTCCATAATTTTCTCAAAACATAATTTTTTTTTATTATTTTTTTTGCAAAGATGTTTTAGAAACATGGACGTAGCACAAGATTATGTTTTTTATATTCTTTTAAATTAAAAATAATTTTTTTATTAATTTTTTAATGATCAAGTCAAGGGAATATTAGTGCTTATGTCTTCTCCTTGTGTGTGTGTGTGTGTGTGTGTGTGTGTGTGTGTGTGTGTGTGTGTGTGTGTGTGTGTGTGTGTGTGTGTGTGTGTGTGTGTGTGTGTGTGTGTGTGTGTGTGTGTGTGAAAATAGACTATTTTTTTCCCCATTGAAACAAAGACATTAAATTCAAGTCCATTGATTTTTTTAAAAACAAATTGGCCATAGTCTCCTATTTTTCCCAATGCCTCAAACATATGGTACTTCATTTTATAAATAACTATATTTGACTAAATAAATCAAAATAAATATTATTAAAATTTATAAAAAAGAAATTATTATTATAAATCTCATAAAAAGACCTATTTATATGTAGAGCCATATTTTTTATTTTATTTTTTCATCCTAATACGTGTCATTTGAAGTGACAATTTTAGGCCAATAGTAGCTTTCCACATCAATGGATGAGCATTTGATGCCACATGGAGTTTGAAAAAAGGGGGTTTGAAAAAAGATGATTTGAATGAAGGGGGTTTGTTTGAACCCCCTTCATTCGAACCACTCCCACCACCCCCGTCCCTCACCCCCCAAATAAATCATTTCATTAGCCAATTCTTTCAAATTAATCCAACACACACTGTAAACATTTTGACCCCTTCATTTGATGGGGGTTCATTTGAAACCCCTTCATTTGAACCCCCTTCAAAAAGTACATGTGGGGGTTCAAATGAACACCCTTCGAAAGAAGGGGGTTTGTTTAAACCCCAATTTATTTTGGGGTTGGATACACTTGGCTACCAAGTGGGACACACACACACACACACACACACAGAATTTATATATATAAATGTTGTCTGTGTGTGTGCCATTCACACATGACCTCGGGTTGCCATTAGAGTCATTCAAGACTTCCTTGAAGGTACAAAGAGCTAAGATTCATGATGATGACATTTGGAAAGGCAAAGACATATGAATGTGTAGGTGAAGAGGATAACCAAGAGGTTCGACGACAAAAACAACAAATGTAAAGAATTCATAACCAAGAAAAATGGCATAGAAGGTCAAAAGGAAAATAATAGAGTCAAACTAATAATGACAAGAAAAAGACTCAACTGACTACTGGGTCTAGAATCTTTGTTTCAATTATTTTACCTGTCAAAATCAAAATTGACTACAAGTTAACCTCATTATTAATTTTATTATCTTGTCAAATCACCCAACGATCCTAGTTCATTGTCCAAGTTGTTGCATCCACCAAAATAATAGATCAACATTATCTGCCTAAGTCATAATATCAATATTAATAAATTGTGAACTGAACATAATAAAATCATGCTAGAACTAAATCAACATAATCAACCATATCAATGTTGATATAAATCATAAATATTAACAAAGTTTCAAAACATCATATCCACAATCATAATAGTATTTTTAATAATTATTCAAAATACCAATCATAACTTAGTGAAACATGTTGATGTATTGTATCTAATAGTTATAGAAATGTGCCATTTGGTGGGGTTATAATAATAATATGAGGAATTGTTCATAGCTTTTACCTTTTGGATGGAGTTGGATGAGGAGGCGAGTTTTTTTATTTATTTTTTCAGTAGCTTAAATCATACTAGCATCATCATAATATTTTAGGAGCATGATAAAAGTAAAACACTTTATTTTTAGAAGGATTATAAGTTAAAATTCATTGATGTACTTTGTCACCTTACTTGTTTTAGTCAAGATCTCATGTAGGAATGTCATGTAGTCATGCAACTTGAGGATGTAATATTCCATTGACTATTTCTTTTGTTATATAGATCAGTGAAACTTTATGTATTCATCCACATAGTGGTGGATAGGATATTATTTTTACTTCAATGTAATGACAAAATTATTTATAGAAAGACTTTAAATGGTGTAAATGTTATAGTATCTAGAGATTTTATATGGGAATGTATTCTCAATTTTCACTATTTAATAGAGATATGAAGTTTTTTAAATTAATTTTTACAAACTTATAATTTATACAAACATTAAAAATCAATCAATAACATTGATAAACCTAGGAAATGACCATTAGTTTTTTAAAATCACACACGAAGTGTAATTGATACACTAAAATAACCTTGTGTCCATTACTAAAATTACTAATAACTAAACATTGTCCATATTAGATTATTAAAAACTATCTTGTAAATATAAGATCGTACATGTTTGTAATTTATTTAAAAAGACCTAAAGTGATGTTAATTTCCTATATTTAGTATAATTTCATTTCTTATGATTATACTTATATTTTGATACATACGTAAAAATATTAAAATATATAAAGGGTAATAAAACTATCATATTCAGTGCAAAAAGTGTGTGCCATTTTTAATGAATAAAGCCACTATAAAGGGTGCACACTCTTTACACTAAAAAATATATTCACCATTTTTAATATAAACGATGCACATTTTTCATAGTTTAATGGTGTGTGACCTATGCACTACAAATATTTCATGTCTTTTTTGTTGTGCCCATTAAAGTTTGATTAATTTATTCATGTTGCAATGTTTTCTATTAGTTTACTAATATAAAATTTTAAGATCGGGTGCATTTTATTTTCACTACAAAGGACATGCACCCTTTGAAATGCATAAGGAATATGTCATTTGTAAAGGGTACATTAAATATTTCAAAGAATATGCGCGCACGCACACGCACACAGACATACATATATTTTCCAATTATTCGTAATTTGAGTTATGGAGGATCTGAACATAATAGTTAGACCTACACTACACTATCTCTCTCATATATATATATATATATATATATATATATATATATATATATATATATATATATATAAACCTTTCCAGACAATTATAAATACACATATTTATTTAATTAAAAAATAAAATTACTTATTTTTATAACGAAGAATGTTATGTGTGTGCATGTATGTAACTAATTTATTACTTTTAATTATAACTTAATTCTACATAACATATTTCAATATGGTTAATACATATATCATTACAAAGAGATTTATTATTTTTGACCTTAATAAAAAAATTGTGGAAAATTTATCTACACAATTTACACATCATTAGATATACTTTAAAAAAAAAGGTGATTATTAAGTTGTCTATAAACACATAGTTTTTGTCTGTTTTGTTTTGTTTTGTGTGTGTGTTTTTTTTTTTTTTTGAACTATAAAAGGGATTTAAAAATATGGGTAATTTTAAAAATTAAATTAAAAAATTTCAACAATATTTTATTTATTCAGATATGTAATTGTATTAAAAAAATGTGTTCGTAAAAATATATTATAATTATTTTTTCACAAAAAATATTGTCCTTATATAAAATACATAAATTCACCTTACTTTTCTTATCTAAATCTTTAAAAATATATATATTTATAAATTACATTTAAAATTTCACAATTTACTCACTTAAATTATCCTAGAATTATTTATTCAAATACATTAAATATTTTATCTAAATTTAAATATTATTATTTTTGAAATAACACTTTAATCCCTCTTTTAACCATAACCCACACCCATCCTCTAACAACACTCAAATTTTATTATTATTATTATTATTATTATTATTATTATTATTATTATTATTATTATTATTATTATTATTATTATTATTATTATTATTATTATTCCGTTAATTTTTATGGAATTAAGGACATTGTTCACCACCTTGCATCACATTTCCTCGACTTCCAATTATAGAATACCCATGATTATCCACGTGATATATATATATATATATATATATATATATATATATACACACACACACACACACACACACACACACACACGCATGCTACACCACAAATATTTGAACTCTCTCTTTATTTTTTTCTTGGCGGGGAAGGCACTACAAAGTTTCAAATGTTTCCAAGTTTCTTGGTTTTGATTCTTTTACGGTGTTATACTCCATCTTCTTCTTATGCTCCACAACTCTAGTTTCAAACTGAACTAAATGACTTCTTTCCTTTCTCCCCTCCCCCCAAAAAAAGAAATCCCAAAGTATTATTAGATAGACGATGTATACGTATTAATTCCTTTTAATCCATCAATTCTTTATTTAAGATTTTCACATCTCTTATATTATGTTGGTCTAATTAAATACAAGTTTTTTTAATTTATATATATATATATATATATATATATATATATATATATATATATATATATATATATATATATATATATATATATATATATATATATATTTTAAAGATATTAAGAATTGTTTAGACTTTATCGATAAGATGAGAGTGTATTAGTAAAGCGACTTCACTGTTATATGCACCACTCAGATTCAAATCTTAAAATTATTGGAAGGTTGTTTATAATCATTTTATTAATATTGACAGGTTGTGAGATATTATTCTGGTCAAAATCTTCATATCTATCTAAAGAATTCCTTAGATTTTAATCAAAATTGAATATTTTATTACGTCTATTTTATTTACAATATATATAGTTTATACATTTTGATGGATTCAATGAATTATTTAAAAAAAATTAATTGTTTACATATATTGATCACTATTTTTGCAAGCTTTTTGCATAGAATAAAACATTCCCACAATGTATAAGTGAAAATTTTGTTGTAAAAATTATTATTATTGTTAGTGAGTTTGGTCAACTCTTTCCAATAAATTTTTTTCTAATGTATACTAGAATATGGTAAAGATCAACCTATTCGAAAAGCTTTGAAATCTTTTTGTTATATCATGCTCAATACTTCATTAAAAGTTATCTATTCCAAATAAAATATATTTTTATGATTTCTTGTTCAAAATTTAAAATGTTAAACTAAAAATTAAATATTAAATGATATTAATATTTTAAATAGATCTCTTGAATATGTATTGATTCCTTTTATAATTCAAATTAATTTTAAACAACTTTCATTAAAAATGATTTGAATTTAATACAAAATCATTGAATAGGAAAAAAATTAAAATTAAAAATATATAATTAATATTGATAATATTAAATCTTAAGATAAAAAATTTATAGTAATTTCAATATTATATTCCTTGCAATACTTTTATATTTAACCTCCTCTTTCTTTCTAACAATTTTTAAAAATGTAAAATGGTGAGTATGTCTACATCAGATTTAAAAACAAAATAAAAGAAAATAAAAATGGTGAGTATGTCTACATCAGATTTAAAAAACAAAACAAAAGAAAATAAAGTCTATTATTTTTTTCACATTGACATCTTCCTTCACTTTGACTCTACTTCTTTCACTCTATCGACATCAAAATTTAATCTTTGTTTCGTAGTAACAACTTCCATCGTTTAAAATCCACTTCTTTCTCTTTATTGATGTTGGATTTGCACCTCCTTCATAAAAATATTATTATTAATATTAATTTATTAGTACCTACCTGGTACTATATGTTTCACTTCAACATATTAATAATCTTTGTTTCATAGTAACAACTTTTATCATTTAGAATCCACTTTTTTCTCTTTATTAATGTTCAATTTACACCTCTTTCATAATTTTTTTAATATTAATATTATTATTAATTTATTAGTACCTACTCAGTACTATATGTTTCGCGTCAACATATTAATCAATTTTACTTGTAGTTGATTTCCAATCAATAAATATTGTTTACCAAAAACATAATTATTTACCAATACCTGATAGACGATGATAATATTTTATTGTTTTCACTAGTTACGATTAACCGGTGATTAATTTTTTTGACGAGCATCAAATAACATCATTTCAAATCCCCAAATGTTTACCATAGTTATAGTTGTATGTTTGGGATACGCCCACCTATACTCCACTTGCTCGGGAGTCACCATCACTCTGATTCCTGCGTAGCCGCAGTCCTGCCGTATCACTAGCCTTGACAATATAATTTTTTTTAATGCATGTAAAGAGATACAAGCAAAAGCCACCTGTACCGTTGACAGCAGCATGGCAACTATCGTGTCTGTGAACAAATTGACTAAAGTTTTAGCAGCGCAGAGGACAGAGAAGAAAGGGCCAAATTATTGAACAGCGGCTATTCAAATAAAGCGATAGTAAAAAAACAACGTCTAAGTTCAAGATTTACGAGTGTTTTAGTTTAAGGGTTTGGCAGGTAGGGTTTATTACATTATCATTCTGTTTTTGGAGGGGCCTAAGGCAAGAGTAATCAACATTTAATTATGCAGCTATAAATTTTTTATTTTTTATTTATTTATTTAATTTTTTTTTGTTTTTCAGGTAGTATATTGTCCTTTTATTTGAACGGACAGCCTGATGCTATGTATAGCATGTCATAAATAGAAAAATCAACTTTAATATGGTTTTCTAGCAGGGATAACTTTAACTGTTTTGTTTTTCATTCGCTGACTCTAAATAGGATTGGAAGTTTTTTGTTCTTAAATGCCTCAGGAGGATAAATGTGAATCATTTGACAAAAATGGCTCAAACGGAGATTACTGTGAATTATTTGACAAAATGCCTCCATGCATTGTGACCTTATAACATTATGTGTTTAAGCGAAGAAATTCAATTTATTCCGTTTTTACTGCTGGAACAGGTTTGGCTTTAAAAAAATTTCTTCATTCTATGAGAGCTTTCTTCAAATAAGGTGAATGAACATACAATGTGTAACATTGCGCGTAGGATTTATAAAATTTTTCAATATATGCCTATCTCCCAACTTAATGTTTTTAATATAATGTAAGGTTCATGCAGAAATTGGACACCTGTTTTACGATCTTTGCTTTATCTTGCAAATCGAAGGTATTTTCTTTCTCTTTTGCTTGAAAATTACATAAATGTCTTCTATATTCTCTATTTGAAACTTTTAAATTATTTTTTTAACTATTTAAATTCATGGAGTGTAAGGTCATTTCTTTAAATCAATAAGTTTCTCCCGCATTTTTAGTGTGCAAAATCTAGATTTAATATCTTATTTGAATTCGTAGAATGAGAGGTCTTAGCTCCTTTAACCATGACTTCTTTAAATATTAGGATTGATTTCTGGTAGACATACGTCTCTAAAAATACATTATTTATGTTATGTTTATTTTCTTTTTTTTAAAGAATTGAATTTTTTTGTCAGATATATATAATTTTACTTGGTAAATGTCATTTCCTATTTTATTCAAGACAAAATTTAAAATATTGATTGTTAAGTATGCAAACTTGCTCAAATCTACCCTTATCATATATTATAGCAAAATACAGTATGTAATGCTTGGTATGGAAGTTAATTATTCAGCATTTTTATGAGGCGGTTTCTGGTTACATTTTGCTATCAAAAGACCGTACAATATTTGAACTAGGGCACTCACTGTGAGAACTCGAGAATGAATTTAGGTTTCTTTAAGTTTATATTAAAATAGGGTTACTTTGGGCAAACTCTGCGACAACTAAATTATGATTGAGAAATTTTCAAAATTTTAACCTAAAATATGTGCAATTAATTTATTCAACTGAGTATGTGCGTTGTTTTGAAATAGGGCAAAACTACATATATAAATTATTTAAATTGAAGTGTATTTGAACATTCAAAAAATTTCCTGCGTAGCTGCAGTCCTGCCATATCACTAGCCTTGACAATATGATTTTTTTTTATGTCTAATGTCGCAGGAACAACCAATGAGCAGCAGATACAATTCACGCCACTGAAACAAAAGTGTAGATAGCTGCCACAATAAAATTCACGCCACCAAAAACAACAGTGTGGATAGCTGTCGCTATAAAATTCAAGAAGCATTGGCAGCTAACTTATAACAGTCGATATTTTGAAAAATTTTGAACAACGATTAGTTATCGGATGTGTCCTTCTATTAACCTGAACATGGATTTTTTTCCCTTTATGTACCGCTGCAACGTAAAAACATACTGATATTAGATTTTTTTTTTTGGATAAAATAGTTCAAGAAATCATAAAATAGTTTATACATGTTTAAAGCATTTACCAATTGCAGAAGATCAGATTGAAAGAATTATAGATAAATCGTTTGAAAGGTACGTCTTATTTCTCTGTTACAGTACAAAAACTTGGCTCATGTTTTTACGGATGGACTTCTTTACAAGCCTGCATTTAACCTGACACTACGCTATGTACAAAGCTTGGAAACTATGATCGATAGTCCAGGGAAAGGTATTACTATTTTATTGACCTTCTAGCCGTTGTTAAAGGGTGAATAATCCATCTGACATGCATCCAGTGAGAGGACAACATTTCATTTATTTTCCTAGGAATGGCTTAATCAATAGCACACAATTGCTTTTTACTTATCGCACTGGGATAGTGGACATGTCTCACAGGGCAGACCAAGTGCTCACAGCATACTATCAGTCCGTGCAGGGAATCTCTTGAAGAAATTGATGAGAATAGAAGGAACCCTGTGCCGAAATCTTGGGTGGGACAACATGTACAGACCTGCAAGTAGTGCTACCATTCGGAAAGGGGTGACATACAAAACTATTGCAGCAACAAGGCAAAAAATGATAAATGTGGTAGTAGCTCACTGGTCTCTCCAGCTCAAGAGAAACTGAAATCTCTCTCCCTGAGTATCTATGTCTCCAATTGCAGCCTGTATCTGCCCTCCAACACTCCTTAACCTGTCATATCCCCTCCTAACAACTTCAGGGTTTCTTGAAGTAGGGAATTTGTCAAATTCTTCGGCCAGCTCATCACGATGCACTAGTTCAGCATGGGAGAGGCGACTGTCCATATGCAGTGGATGCCAGGGCCATAAACGGAAATGCCATATGCCAATCAAGAACATGTACAAGAAAACTGTGGGCAGGGTCAACTCTGAATAGCAGATCAAAATAACAAACAGGTGCCCCAAGACGCTAGTGATAAGATTCATTCAGTGAGAAAATTAATTGAACCACTTGCCGACTGCTATCATTGGAGATGGTACAGACATTATGTGGAAAAAGTTGGATTAACTCCGTCACATTTACATCTACATTGTCAGGGACTGCACCAATGTAATTATAACTTTTTCAGTTATGTTTCTATTGACTAATTGCACATCAACAAGATCCATAACAATCAAAATCCAAACAACTCAGAATCTAATGTGATTTGCGTCAAATCCATATATATTGAATTATAGTATTAGCATGCCTGCAGCACATGATGAGCTTCATTCATGAAGTAAAGTGATTCTTTTGCCAATAAAGTAAATTATTTCATTTTATTGAAAGCCGGGTAAACTTTTTAACGTGACCGGCGCCACTGGCTAGACACGATTAATACCGGTACCACGGGGCCAGTGGGGACTTGAACACTGATGGGCAGAGCCGCAACAGAAATATCCGACCAACCGACGACACCCCCTGACCCCAATAAATTAAATTATTCAGTTACAAGGAAAATGTCGATTTATTTATTTAAACCGTCATTGTTTTAGGGATTTTTAGATTTATGCACCCTCAAATCTGTTTTATTGGAGTCTTTTTCAATCATTATGCAAATGATTGCAGTTTCTTTAATTCTTTTTACCATTATTTATTGTTTTGATCAAACATCTTCTCTATCCCCTGCTGGGATACTACATATACATATTGTACATCCAATTTAATTGTAGTAATTAACAATATAATCTCTAAAATTCAATGTAAAGACATGTAGTAAAACCGTCGACAACACTTATTTTAATAATACATCAAAAAAGCTTTCTATACTTACATAATTCCATATATAAACATTGAAATTAATTAAAAAAAATTAATGACATTTAACATAGGATCTCAACTAATTGTAGAACAAACTTCACACTCAAGAAGATATACGTATACGTGTTATTGATTTAATTTATTGAATACTCGGCGTTCCATATCTACCACGTAATCACAAGTGGGACAATGCATATCTGTCTACTGTCTTTACGAAGAGGTGACACGTAAGCAGCAGGGACTGCAGTCGTATTCATCCTCCATCAGTTAACGTGAATTATCGATCGGAAGAAACATAATGTTCAATTCGAGAGGTACACGCCTATAAATCTAAAACATTTTTTAAAAAAAAAAAAAATTAAGTCTACATTGCGGAAGGCTTCTCAATAGCGGAAGGCTGAGGTAGCTGTCCATCCTGACACCGATCTCCACGATCTCCTAACAGTGAAAAGTTTCGGAGTTATTGAACAATACAATCTGCAACGTCAAATGTTTTAGCGCGTTCAGCAAATATTGTATATGTTTACCACGGCCGGCCAAAAAGCCGGTTATCGCCATTCTCTGTATTTTCCACGGCCGACTGTTGCTAACCCCAACTCTTCGATCTCACCATCTCCCGTTTTCATGCCTGTGTCCTTTCATTCCGTTGCGCCTGCACTATATGCGAGATGCTAATTCGGCATGTTACTGTAATTTTAAATTCAGATAAAAACCGTTCAAACTACAGATGATTAACTTTGACCGACATATGCTTTTTGTACTATCTTTTATTTAATCTTCGTCTATCTTTTCTGCTTGTCAATATAATTTCTGCCGGGTTCGTTTGCATATATTTAACACCTTTCGCTATATATGCAAAACAACATTTCCATACCCTGAAAACATGTTTTAGGTGCTGCTTACAGTCAATTTATCTATCTGTGAAAGGAAGCATAGCCCCGGTCACATGGTAATTACCGAAATCTTCACCATGGGAATTAAGAGCTTAACACTGTTGCTGGTGCTTGTGACTTTCCCATGGCTTCTATCCGGTCCGGTCGAAGCAGGAGGTATTATTGTTGGCGACAACAATGGGTGGGATTTGAACGGATTCAATTACACTGCGTTGTCAGAAAGAAAAATATTTAGAGTTGGAGACACCCTGGGTATGCGATTTCAATAATATATCATTTCTTTCAATTCAGTGTTAATACCTAAAACAAATGCATGCATACAAATTCATATTTATTGCTGATTGTTGTTCTATGTGTTGAGCAGTGTTCAAGTATAACAGTGCAAAGCATGATGTTTACATGGGTTGAGCAGTGTTCAAGTATAACAGTGCAAAGCATGATGTTTACATGGTAAGCGGTGTAGATTCTAAACCAATGTCATATGCTTGATCTCACAGGGTATAAACAAAAAATTAACAGTAGAAAGACAAACAAAGAATCAACTTAAAAAAACAGAGCATAACACCAAAAAATCAAATAACAGGGCACAACAAATAATACACAGATTTCTATTTTGTGCAGACTGTAAATAACAGTCTTTATTGATTTATATATAAAAAAACTATGCTAAAAACAATTCGTTGCATCTAAAGATAGAATGGATAACAAAAAATAAACAAAGCATGCACTTGGCATGCATTCTTTGCTACATGGGAAGACTGGCAGTTTGATGGCAAAAAGCGTTTGTTCACTGATCTTTAAACTAGTAGTTAAAAAAAGAACTGAGCATGTTTTTTATATGAACTGCAGCATCACTTTTCAACATACTCCCCTTTGATGCTGAGAGGGCTTACAATCTGATCTCTGAATGTCAAAAACTAATCTGTTGCAACTGCGTTCGTGAAGATATCTGTCAATTGTTCTTTAGTGTCGATGTATTTCAATTCTACTACCTTCATCTACACTAAATCTTGGATAAAATGATGATTTAAATCAAAATGTTTTGTCCTGCTATGATAACTGGATTCTTGGCCAATTTAATAGCACTAATATTATAACCAAAAATAACTGTGGGTTGAACTTGAATCTCTCCAATTTTTTCAAGAAGTTTTCTAAGCCATAATGCTTGTGTACTTGTTGAAGTGACTACATCATACTTTCCCTCTGTAGAAGAAAGGGAAACTATACTTTGCTTCTTTGAGCTCCAACTAATCAAACCAGAACCAAAAGAAAAACAATTCCCAGATGTTGAATTTCAGTCATCCAAAGTACCTCCCCAATTAGAATCACTAAAACCAACAAGATTGAACCTTTTAGAAGTGTAGTAATGAATACCCAAATCTAGAGTACCTTTCACATACCTCAAAATTCTCTTGGCTACCTTCATATGTATTTCTGGTGGCTCTGTCATGTACCTTGAAACAAGTGAAATTGAATAAGCAATATCAAGTCTTGTATGAGTTAGAAACATTAAGCTTCCAACAATACTTCTATAAGCTGTCTCATCAACTCTTTCAGAACCATCATCTCTACACAACACAACTCCATAAGCAACTAAAGTGGAGACTGGTTTACAATCAACCATATTAAATTTCTTCAACATATCTTTAGGATACATTATTTGACAATTAAAATTTTTATTCTCCCTTTGATAAACCTCCATTCCTAAAAAATATTTTATGAGGCCTAAATCTTTCATTTCAAAATCATTTATCATAGAAAATTTGAATCCATCATTCATCATAGAACAGCCACCCATATAGAACAAGTCATCAACATTTTCCCTCAAACGTTCCCTTGGGGAAATGGGAACTCCAAGTACAATTTACCATTTGAAAAAATGTTAAATTGTAATTGGCCTTGAAAGTTTCGTTAGTGAAATGGGAACTTCAACCGTAATTTGCAATTTGAAAAAGTGAAAAATTTCAATTGGATTTGAGATTTTCCTTAGGGAAAGTCGAACTCCAACCACAATTTATAATTTTCAAAAGTACAAAATTACAGTTGGCCTTGATATTTCCCTTTTTCACTAGGACCTCATGTTGACCAACATTGACTAGTGGGTTTGGGAGATCCAAGTGCAATTTGAAATTTGCACATTTAAAAAATAAAAAAATTGAAAAATTAAATAACTCCTTAAAATCTACTTGAAGCTTTGCTTGAGTTGACTTTTTTCTCCACTAGATTTAATTAGTGGGGTTGGGGAGAGTTGACCACAATTTGCAACTTACATTTTGAAGGCCTACAATTTACATGTTGGTTCTCCCAAACAAATCTCCCAAGGAATTTTTGAGCCTCATCTATAAATTTTAAAACTTACAATTTTTTTGACTTTCACCTAACTGCATTCCATCCCAATTCAGTAAATTATAATACTTACAGTTCTTGAAACTTTAACTAAACTTCCAATGTTATCCTAAGGGTTTAATTATAATTTGTGATCCAAATCACCCAAAGACTCAAAACGTCTACAACATTAGATACCAAAAAAACCATATTTGAAGGCTCTTCCTAATTAGCTTTCTCAAAATTACACTTAAAATTGATGATATCTCATTCTTATCAAACATTGATGTTCTATTTCTAGGGTCTTTCCTCTCTAATCTTCCTTGCGTATTGATCTTCTAAATAATTAAATAGTCAATAACTATATTTTGATTAGCCCATTTGATCAGGCCCACTCAATATTGTTAAACATATACAAGGTTACATGATTTTTGGTAGAAGGTAATCCCCCATCAATATACTCACAAGAATCAACCCCAAATCATTGCCTGATATTATCGCCTAATATATCACCAATGGAAATTCCTCTATAATATCCATTCATCTAGAATAAAATCATTACCATTTAGAATTTTCATCTTATTTCTAAAATTATATTCTCCATGTGTTGTAGTTTAGTACTTGCATTTATATCTATATCAATTAAATCAACTTCTTGAAGGCCCTGCCTAAGGGAACTTTTTAATGAAACATACACAAGTTAAGGATTAATGCAACACTATATTTATGAAAGGAAGAGGTCTCTAAGAGTTTTAGGATCATTTTTGTTGAACACTGAGCATAGAGAATCCACATTTTATTAATGAACTAAGTTCTCATACTATGTAGCACCATTACTGTCATTCCATATGAGCTATAGAGTGCATGGTTGAAGGGTCCATATATATGGGTGGTTATTCCAAAATGGTAAATGGACATTTTTATCTTTAAACATAGTCATAATCCCATCCATTATTATCATAATAAGAGCAATCCACATGCCTGCCATATATAGTGTAGGTGCTGATTTACAATTCAACATCTTAAACCTCCTTAACACATCCTTTGCATATTTAGTTTGACAAATAAAAATTCTCTTCTCAAATTGTACAACTTCAATACCCAAAGAACACTTCATTAATCCCAAATGTGTCATCTCAAATTCTTTCTTCAGTGTTGATTTAAATGTGTCTATAAACAAATTCCCAGTGAAAATCAAATCATCAACATACAAACACACAATCAAAATCTGACCTTTTTTGTTGATTTTTATATACAATGTAAGCTCATTATTGCTTTTGCTGAATCCATTGTTTGTCATGTATGAATCAATCCTACTATACCATGCTCTTGGTGCTTACTTGAGACCATAGAAGGCCTTATTCAATTTGTAGACTTTTTCTTCATGTCCATGCACTTCACAGCCTGATGGTTGTTTCACATACACTTCTTCATCTAGGATACCATTCAAGAAAGCTGATTTGATATTTATTTGATATACTTTTCAATTATTTTGTACATCTATTGCTAAAACAATTCTAATAGTATCAAGTCTAGCAGCTGGAACAAATGTTTCATTATAATCAATTCCATGTTCTTGTGTAAAACCTTTTACAACTAACCTTGCCTTGTAATTTTCAACCTTTCATTCTATAACAAATTTGGTCTTATAAACCCATTTGACTCCTATGCAATCCTTACCTTCAGATAGATTAATTAAATCCCATGTTTGATTTCTCTCAATGGCATTTATCTCTTCATCCATTGCTTTTATCCAATGTTCCTCATTAGCTGCTTCTTTATAATACATAGGATGATGAGAGAGAAAGCAAAATTTGAACACAAATCTAACTTATCTTCTTATTGTTTATAAATCTCATTCAAGTTTTTGATTTTCTTACCTTTAAATTTTGATCTTAAAGTGGCAAGAGTTGGATCTGATTCATCACTTGCTTGTGAATTGGGAGTAGGATGACATGCATGACCAGATGATTCACCTTGTGCTAAGCTCCTAGATTATCTTATTAGAGTACTTGTTCTTACTTGTGGAGAGGATTGATCACCTTACAAATTTTGTTCTTTAGATTCTTCTTCATTCTGGGGAATTGGTGCTCTAATTGTGATGGTTTTATCAATGCTTCCATCCCATGCTTCTTCTTCCTTAAATTCCACATCTCTGCTAATAATCACTTTCTTCGAAATGGGGTTATACAGCTTATAATCCTTGGATTCTTCACTATAGCCAATAAAAATGCATTTCTCACCTCTATCATCAATTTTTCTTCTCAATTTAGATGGTATAAGAGAATATGCAATACAACCAATTTGATCCTTAACACTCTTTGTTGGGCTTCTATTCAGAATATATAATGTACATGCTACTGCTTTTGCCCAATATTTATTTGACAAATGTTTGGCCTTCAACATGCTTCTAGCCATCTCCATAATTATTCTATTCTTTCTTTCTGCTACACCATTCTGGTGTGTTGTGTACCTTGTAGTTAGTTGCCTTTTAATGCCATGATATCTACAAAAATCTTAAAATTCATTAGACATTTATTCAGCTCTTCTATCTGATCTAAGTACTTTGATGTAAAGGCCACTCTGCTTTTCAACCATAGCCTTAAATTCTTTAAATTTTTTAAAGGCTTTGGTCTTATCTTTGAGAAAATATATCCAAGTCCATCTGCTAAAGTCATCAATGAAGGTTAGAAAGTAAGAACTACCTCCAAATGATAGAGTTTGAATTGGTCCACATTAATCACTATGGACTAGCTCCAATATTACCCTTGCTCTATATGAGGCTCCTACTGGAAAGCTCTCTCTATGTTGTTTTGCCAGAATGCAACTCTCACTTGAACTTCTTGGCTATTATATTGGTGGTAATCCCTTCACCATATATTTTTTTATAACAAATTCAAACCTCCAAAATGTAAATGTCCATACCTTAAATGACATAACCATTATTGGTCTAGATGCATGGTTTTGAAGTGGGCTTCCTCTTCACTTTGGATCGACTGAATTCGAAGAGGGAACATCTCATTCTTGGTCATCTCCAATTTTCCTATCAACCTGTCATTTGGAAATTTGTCTAGTATTGTGCAAACATTATCCATAAAAGATACTCTGTAACCTTTCTGTATTAACTTTCCAACACTCATAAGATTTTGCTTTAGTTTAGATATAAAATAAACATCAAGAATAAATTGTCTTTCACCATTATTTGCCAGAACATTTATTACTCCTTTACCCATTACATCCACTTTATTATCATTTCCTAGTTTCACTTCAGATTTTAGGGAATCATCAAGACTAGCAAACAGTTCTTTATTCTCTGTCATATGGTTACTACATCCAATATCTAAAAATCAAATATCTCTAGCATTTTCTTGAGTAACATGACAAGTGAGGAATAAGCTTCCAGACTTAGAATTAGATTCATTTGTGTAATTAGCATTCTGCTTGTCCACATCTCCTTGTTTCTTTCTACATTTACTTACATAATGTCCATATTTTTTACAGTAATAACATTGAATTTTATATTTATCAAACCTCTATGAATTTTTCTGGAAGTGATTGTTGCCACATCCTCTATTGTTGAAGTTTTGATTATTGTTTTCACCTTGATTTGGATTGTTCCTTCCATTTCTACCTCTGCCTCTTCATCTGAAGTTTGACCAACCTCTTCCTCTTCCTCTGCCAAATGATACCTGAGACTTGAAAGCATTTTCAAAAGAAGTATTGTTATGCCTATTCATTCTAGATTCATGTGTTAACAAAGATCCCATTAATTCATCTAGTGATAATTCTTTCAAATCCTTGGTTTCGTCAATAGCTACAACTATGGCATTAAATTTGTTGGGTAAACTCCTAAGTATTTTTTCTATGATCTTCTGATCTATTATTGTTTCTCCATTAGATCTAATTTTATTCGCAATATTCAATACTTGACCCATAAACTGGTCTATAGACTCTGAATCATTCATTTGTAAATTTTCAAAATTTCTCCTAAGAAATTACAATTCAGCTACTTTCACCTTTGTATTACCTTTATAGGTGGTCTCTAAGATTTTCCATGCTGACTTAGATCTCATTATGGTTGCAACTCTAGAAAAAATAAATTCATCCATTGTCTGGTTGAATAGAAATAGAAATTTTGCATCCTTTTTCTTGTTCTCTTTAAGCTCTTCCTTTTGTACTCGAGTTAATGCCTAATGAGCAACCTCATCCTGTGGTTCTACAAAGCCATTTTATACCAAATCCCAAACATATTGTGAGAAAAACAATGGTCTCATTTTAATTGCCCAAAAATCATAATTATTAAAATTAAAGACGGGAATCTAGAGCTAAGAAATGTTGTTGTTTGTTGCCATGTGTCAAGACTTGTATGATTCTACTACTGTTGCAGCCTTTCTCCTCCCTGGATCTTGTTTCCAGTGCTCTGGGTCTGCTATTTAGCTAGCTACGCTATTCTTAGATGAAGACAAACATAGTTTATATAAGGCAAGCGCAATGTTTGTAGCTAGTTTGACTGTTATGATCTCCTTTAGCTGGAAGCACTTATGGCTAGCTCTATTGACTGTAGTGATCTCCCTCAATTTTTTACGTTGCTCTGCTATGTTCTCCCTCATTTTGCCATGCCACACAAAGCATTCACTATTACTTATACATGTGGGGTTATCAAATAACTATCATTTGCTATATTTTCAAATGGCTACCATATTTATTTTGAAGTGATTAACAAACATCTGTATGTTATGAAATGGTGCATCTACAAAAATTATCCATTCTGTGCTCTGATACCAATTTTAAAGAGAGATAGCAAAAAAAACAATAGAAAATAAAAAATAGATGCAGATTCCAGATTGCTACGGCAATCAATAAGATATTTTTAATCTTATTATTTCTCCATGCATAAAGTTGCAATCAAGTCTACATTAAATATAATTAAGAACAATAAAAACACATGAATTAGACTAATGTTTAACAGAAATTGATCATGCAAACTAAGCTAAGACTGAAGTGGGTGATCATGCAAACAACGTACATGAGGGAGGCAAACATGTAGTTGGAGAAATTAGCTCTAGTTTCTAAAATTACTCACAATACCAAAAAAAAATATAGACTAATAAAATTTTTTAAAAAAATTACAAATTGAATGCGACCTATCAAAGAGCAACATCCACAACCTACAATGCTTCTTACAGAAGTGGAAGAGAATCCCCCAATATATTTTGCTACATTTTTTAGGTTTACCATATTTTATTATCTAAATTCATCATGATATTTACCTACCCTTATCATTAGTTTGATTGGAAACCAAAGGGCAATATAAGAAAAACATCTATAAAACTATTGTAATGGCTTTGTCATCTTTATTAATATATGTGCCAGATGTTAGATAGAAATATTCTCAATGGAATTCACCTCAAGATTACGACAAGGAATCAGATGATCTACCTTATCACAAAAATACTATTCAAAATATGTTTTATACGATGTTATTTGCACTCCAAACAAATATCCTATTGAAACAGTAGCCCATTCTAGCTTATGAAGAGACCTACATGACAAACCAGCTAATACACAAAGAAAGGGGAATTTACCAAATTAAATAATAATAATAATAATAATAATAATAATAATAATAATAATAATAATAATAATTATTATTATTATTATTATTATTATTATTATTATTATTATTATTATTATTATTATTATTATTATTATTATTATTATTATTGTTATTGTTAAGTCACTAAACTTTTCCTTAGATTATAATTTTTTCCCTTAATATTTGTGGTTCTATAGAGTCTATATGAGAGAGAAAACCACACTTCCTAAAATCATATAGAAATTTGATGATTTAACAGATCTTATTGTGATATATCTTGTAACATTTGTGGCAACTTATGCATAGAAGCTAAAATGTAAGAGCAAAGATCTGATTTCATGTATTGTGGGTTTCATTCAGAAAGGAGGATAATGGAGCATAAAAACCATATTGTGTTGGAGATGCCATCTTTGTAGGCTTAACAGAGATAATATGTTGTCAATGTATGTTGGGATGACCTTATTTGAAAGGAGGCCATTAAAAATACTATCATTAACATTGATATCAATAACAACATCAATAGGAAGAGATCAAGTGCGCAAAAAAAAATTTACCAACATAAACCCTGCTAAAATAGGTGGCAATTACAAAATAGTTAATGTCTTCAGAGGTAGAAACTGAATTTTGAGGGGATTGTGTGGAATGGGACTTAACATAAACATCATGTCTTGTATTAAATAAAATATTTTAAATTTATCTAAATAATAATTTGCATGTAATATCAACTAAAACTAACTCTAGCCTTTTTAAGGATTTATTTTTTCTAAAAAAATATTAAATAAAAATTAACTAACTATCTAAATTTGGCTTCACAAAAAATATTCATGCAAACTAAATTTACACTAATATTCTAAAAATAGAACTGAGTGAAATCTACTTCAACATCACTTCTCAACATACTCCCCCTGATGCTGAGAGGGCTCACAATTTGATCTCTTAGTTTCAAAATTGATCCTTTGCAGCTACCTTAGTGAATATACCTGCTAACTATTCTTTAGTGTTGATGTATCTCAATTCTACTACTTTCTTCTACATTAAATCTCGCATAAAATGATGTTTTAAATAAATTTTTTTTGTCCTACTATGATGGACTAGATTCTTGGCCAATTTAATAGCACTAATGTTATCACAAAAAATAATTATGGGCTCAACTTGAATCTCTCCAATTTTTTCAAGAAGTTTTCTAAGCCATAATTCATGTATACCTATTGAAGTGACTGCAACATACTGTGCTTTTGTATAAGAAAGGGAAACTATACTTTGCTTTTTTGAGCTTCAAGTAATCAAACTAGAACTAAAAGAAAAACAATTTCCAGATGTTAACTTTCAGTCATCAAAACTACCTCTCCAATCAGAATCACTAAAACCAATAAGATTGAACCTTTTAGAAGTGTAGTAATGAATACCAAAATATAGAGTGCCTTTCACATACCTCAAAATTCTCTTGGCTACGTTCATATGTATTTTTGATGGCTTTGCCATGTACACTAAAATAAGTGAAACTGAATAAGTAATATCAGGGCTTTTATGAGTTAGAAATATTAAGCTTCCAACAATACTTTTCTAGGTTGTCTCATCAACTCTTTTAGCACCATCTTATCTACGCAACACAATTCCATGAGGAACTGGAGTGGAGACTGGTTTACAATCAACCATATCAAATTTCTTCAACATATCTTTAGCATAATTTGTTTGACAAATAAAAATTTTATTCTCTCTTTGATAAACCTCCATTCCTAAAAAATATTTCATGAGCCCTAAATCTTTCATCTCAAATTCATTCATCATAAAAACTTTGAATTCATCCTTCATCATAGAACTGCTACCCATATATAATAAGTCATCAACATACAAACTTACGATTAGAATATCATTACCTTCTTGTTTGTAGTAAAGGGTAGGTTGACTCTTACTTCTTTGAAAACCATTCTCTTGAAAATATCCATCAATCCTAGCATACCATGCTCTTGGTGCTTTATTGAGGCCATATAAAGCCTTCTTTAACTTGTAGACATGATTTTATTTTCCTTGCACTTCAAAACCTTGTGACTATTCCAAATATACTTCTTCTAAGTACTCA
The DNA here is from genome assembly GCA_037957365.1 of Torreya grandis. Lineage (NCBI taxonomy): Eukaryota > Viridiplantae > Streptophyta > Pinopsida > Cupressales > Taxaceae > Torreya > Torreya grandis. The sequence continues at coordinate 304,690 of JARHVA010006511.1, read as the reverse complement.
TTCAAGAAGGCACTTTTTACATCCATATTATGGATGCTCCAATTTTGTTGAGCTGCTAATGAAATCAGAATTCTTATGGTCTCTTATCTTGCTACTAGTGCAAATGTCTCTTCATAATCAATGTTATACTTTTGTGTAAATCCTTTAGCAACTAATCTCGCCTTATGCCTTTCAACACTTCCATCACTATTACACTTAGTATTGTAGACCCATTTGGTGCCAATCTTCTTCTTGTCATGTGGAAGCTTTATAAGCTCCCAAGTTTTATTCCTGTGAATAGAATACATCTCTTCTTGCATTGCTTGCATCCAAACTTCATTAGTATATGCATCTTCAAAACATGATCGTTCAAAATCAGCCTTGGTAAGTAAAGTAAAATTTAGTATCTCACCTCTTGGATTTTCTTCATGTGCTTGATTTGAACTCCATTGATAAATGTCACTCAATCTTCTTACCTTCCTTGTAGAACTAGGACTTGAATCTGGACTCACTTGGAATTGAACAACTAGATAAGGGGTTACTTGGTGGATTTGTAGCACTTGGAACAAAAATATTAGTGGGCTGCCCATGATCAATATCATCCATAATAACTTCATTTAAAACAGATTTTGAGTTCTCCATATGGCCTTATTGATGACAATAAACTCCCTCTTCCTCAAAAATCACATCTTGACACAATAAGTCTATTAGTGAGAGGATTATATGGCATGTAAGCCTTACTTTCCTCACTATATCAAAAAAAAATACATGACTCACTTTTGGGATATAACTTTTGCCTCTTTTGATTAAGAACATGAACATAGGCTAAGCAACCAAAAACTTTGAAATAATTAACATCTAGATTTTTCTCATACCAGGATTCATATAGAGTCATCGTGTGAAGTGCACTAGTGGGACATTGATTGAGAATATATAATTGTATAGCAACTACATCTCCCCAAAAAGAATTACTTAATCTCCTTGTTTGTAGCATGCTTCGTGCCATCTCCACCACTATATGATTCTTCCTTTTAGCTACACCATTTTATTGAGGTGTGTATGCAGTGGTGAGTTGTCTTCTGATGCCATGCATATCACAATAACCTTGAAAGGCTTTTAAGAAAAATTCTCCTCCACGATAAGTTTTTAAGCATTTGATTTTGCACCCTTTGTCATTCTCTACAAGGGATCTAAACCTCTTGAATTTCTCAAGAGCTTCACCTTTGGTGTTCAAAAAATAAACCCAACACTGTCGTGAGTAATCATCAATAAAAGTAATGAAATATGATGACTTACCCAAACTATTTGTTTGCATACGACTACAATTGTCTGAATGAACTAACTAGAGTGGATAATGAGCCCTCCATACATTGCCTTTTGGAAATTTCTCTCTAGCATGTTTTCCTTTAGCACATCCTTCACAAACTTCCTTGTTCTCTTCGACCTTAAGCAAACTAGAAAATAATGCTTTTGATGGTAGAATCTTCAAACTATAAAAATTTAAATGCCCATACTTGAGATGCCACAACCAAATTGTATCCTCATATGCTATATTGACAAGGTTCCTGTTACGTTCACCAAACTTCAATGGGAACATCCTATTCTTTGTCATAGGCACAACTGTTACCACCCTATTTCATTCATTCTTATCATAAATTATACATTGTTGATTTTTAAATATAACTTTATAATTTTTCTCACATAATTGTCCAACACTCAACAAATTATGCTATAACTTTGAAGTGTAATAAATGTCTTGAACACTCTTCATACCTTCTTTTATATGGACTTCCATAGCTCCTTTTGCAGCAACCTCCAATGATTTGCCATCACCAAGCTTGATCTTGGATTTAAAACTTTCATCCAATATAGAAAACCATTTTTCATTCCCTGACATGTTGTTAGAACATCTTGAATCTAAATACCAAACATCTTTATAAACATTTTCAGCTTTGTCATAAGATAGAAATAAATTATCAAGAGGATTCTTATCACCTTCTTAAGCATAATGAACACTTTCATCATTATTACCTTCTTTTAATCTACACTCATAATTAAAGTGGCCATGCTTGTTATGATAATAACAATAGATATTTCTTTTATCAAATTGGCCTCTACCTCTTCCTCTAAAACCACCTCTTCCTCGGAAATCACCTCTGCCTCTATTTCCTCTTGAGTAATTCTAATTTTGACCTCTACCTTGGCCTTGAT
>JARHVA010006511.1:235000-297500 GCA_037957365.1 Torreya grandis | reverse complement strand
TATTGGGAATATAGATTGAAAGTAGGAAATGAAAGTAGAATTTCTAATTATTATAATGAGGATGGCGATACTTCAAGTAATTGAGTCATTTCATATGAAAAAAATGAAAATAATCTTAATGAATTTTCATATCTAGATTCATGTTGTTCTAATCACATGTCAAGTGAAAATGTGTTATTTTCTATAGTGGATAAAAATTTCACAACAAATATCAAACTTGTTGATTAAAGATATTTGCAGGTTGAAGCAAAATGAACTATGAAGGTGACTACTACAGAATTTAAGAAAAATATTAATGATATTTATCACACCCCAAATTTGAAACATAATTTACTGAGTGTTGGATAGCTATGGGAAAATAACTATAAGGTGTTTTTTTATGATAAACAATGAATGATTTATGATGAGAATTAAGGAAATAAGGTTGTTATAATTTTACCTATGTCTAATAATAGGTTATTCCTATTTAAGCTTGAAGAGCATAGTAATAGCCTTGTAAATATGTCATCTGAAGATAAAAGTTGGTTATGACATCTTAGGTATGGACACTTGAATTTTTAAAGTTTGAAGTTACTAACATCACAAGAATTAGTTAATAGTTTTCCAAAGGTTGAAGAACATAAGTAAATTTGTGAAGGATGTGTTAAAGGCAAACATGGAAGAGGAAAGTTTCTAAAAGGTAGTGCGTGGAGGGCTTATCATCCACTTCAATTAGTTCACTTACATATTTATGGTCTTATGAAAATAAAAATTATGGGTAAGTCATTATAATTCATTAAATTTAATGATGATTATTCAAAAAAGCATTGGGTTTACTTTTTGAAGAAAAAAAGTGAATCATTTGATACATTTAAGATATTTAAAGCCCTTGTAGAGAATGAAATTGGTTAAAAAATAAAATGTTTAAGGTCTAACCATGGAGGTGAATTTTGTTCAAATGATTTCTTGAATTATTATGATTTAAATGGAATCAAGAGGAAACTCACAACTACTTACACCTCTCAACAAATTGGTGTGGCTGAAAGGAAGAACCCTATAGTAGATAAAATGGTAAGGATCATGTAACAAGCAAAGGGATTGAATAACTCTTTTTTGGGTGATGCAGTTTTTATAATGTAGTATATATTCTCAATCAAAGTCCCACTAGTGCACTTTAAAAGATGACTCCATATGAAGCATGGTATGAAAATAAGCCTAATGTCAAGTATTTCAATGTTTTTGGTTGTATATCTTATGTCATGTGTAGCTGATCATAAATGGAATAAATTAAATCCAAAGAGTGAGTATTGTATTTTTATTGATTATAGTGAACAAAGGAAAGATTATAGGATTTATAATCTTATCAGTAATAGTGTACTTATGTCAACAGATATTATTTTTGATTATGTGTGAGTGTATGCTCATGATGAGGATAAAGGCAATATTGAGATTTCTAAATCTATTTTTATTGATGGTAATTATGATGATATTACAAATTAGCATCCCATGAGTACTTCAATGCCAATTTCTACAAGTCCATTAAATAATCCATCTTCTAGTGCATGTATTTAAATCATAGTTCCATCTTCAAGTAAAATTCCTTCAAATATACTCTCATCTAGTTTACGTAGTCCATGTAAAGCTTTAGCATCAAGTCTGAATTCATCAAGGAAGGTAAAAATCTTGTTTAAAATTTATCAGCATACAAGAAGCCAAGAAGATGAAGAATGTTCAAGAGGTGAGATAGTAAATTATTTTTATTTTACATAAAATTATTTTAAACCATAGTGTTTTGACGATGAATGTAAGAATGATGTTAGGGTGAAAGCAATGCAAGAAGATATATATTCTACTCATAGGAATGATGTTTGGGAGCATATCAAGATTCCATATGATAAAAAAAAGATTGGTATTAAATGGGTATATAAGACTAACTACAAAAATGATGGAAGTGTTGAAATACACAAGGTGACATTAGTTTCTAAGGGCTTCACACATAGGTATGGGATAGATTATGAAGAGACATTTGCACCAGTAGTAAGACAATAGATTATCGGAATGATGATTTTAATAGGAGCTCAAATTAAATGGATCATACATCACATGGATGTGAAAAGTGCCTTGTTGAATGGGTACGTAGAAGAGGAAGTCTATGTAGAACAACCTCAAGGTTTTGAGGGGCAGGGTATAGAATGTCAAGTATAAAAGTTGAAGAAGGATTTTTATTGCCTTAAACAAGCACCCAGAGCATGTTTTGTAATGATTGATGGATTTTTTAAATAGAATAGATTCAAAAGAAGAAAAAGTGAGCCTACTTTTTATTACAAGAAAGAAGGTAATGATATCCTTATTATAAATTTGAATGTTGATGATTTTTTGTACATCAGAAACAATTTTATGATGAAGAATGAATTCCAAATTGAAATGATAAATGCATTTGAAATGAAAAATTTAGGTCTCATGAAATACTTTTTAGGTATGAAGGTTCAACAATTTAAATATGACATCTTCATTTGTCAAACAAGGTATGTGCATGATATTTTGAATAAATTTAATATGGCTTATTGTAAATCACTCTCCACTCCAACTGATAATGGAGTTATCTTATATTGAGAAGATGGTGCTAAAATATTTGATGAGACAAATTACATAAGTATAGTGGGAAGCTTAATGTTTCTAGCTCATACAAGAATATATATTATTTATTCAGTTTCTATTGTATCAATATATATGTTTGAGCCAGCTAAAATTCATATGAAGGTAGATAAGAGAATTTTGATGTCTGTGAAAGGTATTATTAGATTTGATATTCATTATTATGCTACTAAAAATTTTGAACTTTTCTATTTTAGTGACTCTAATTGGGGAGGTAATTTGGATGACCAAAAGTCTACATCTGGTAATTATTTTTCACTTGGTTTTGAGTTGGTTACATGGAGTTCAAAGATGAAAAGTTTTGTTTCTCTTTCATGTACACAAGTAGAATATATCTCAATCACTTCAACAGGTACATGAGCATTGTTTCTCCAAAAGGCTTTAGAATAAATTGAATAGAAACAAAATTAACCTGCAATGATTTTTTATGATAATTTAAGTGCTATCAAATTAGCCAATAATGTAGTACATCATAATAGGTCAAATAATTTTGATTTGAATATCATTTTTTGTGTGAAATAATTAAAATTAAAGATGTAGAATTACATTATATAAAGGATCAAGAACACCTTGCAGATATATTTAATAAGTCAGTTTTAAAGGTTAATTTTTTGAAAATTTGAGATCGAATTATTAGTTCACTCAACATTAAGGGAGAAAATGTTGGTTAATTGATGTTGAGTCTTAGTTATACAATGGCTTCAATCATGCTTAAAATCATGAAATTGAATTAATAATAAATTGATATTTAGTTAATCTCTTTTTATAATAATAAAGCCTTAGAAAGGTTGGAAATAACATTAGTTTATATTTCATGCATGTTATTTTATTATCATTATTTAGATAAACATAGATTTATTTATTTATTTATTAGAAAATGATGTTCACATGTAATTCAATAAATACATTTTGATTAATCTTTGGTCAAGTGTATCAATTTGGGGGACAAAAAAGGCCTACTCGTGGACATGATTTTTCTAAAATTTAAGAAATGTGAATCTCTACAGATAATTAGAGATAGCTACACTCAAAATTTGAAGATGGTATTTAAACATGAATTGTAGAATTTTGTATCTAGTTTCCAAAAAAAAAAATTTTTTAAAAATGGTTAAGTATAAATAGGTCAAACATATAAAATTTGAAGAGGACTTCCTATTTTTTTAAGAAATTTTGAATCTTACCATTCCGTGTGACCCACTATTTTTTTAGCATCGTTTAATATTGTTAGAAACCCTTTGGGGAATATTTAGATTATATATTCTAGTGTGTTATGAAATATTTTTAATATTTTTTTGATGAGTAATTTTTTTAAATTAATTTTTCAATTAAGTATGTCTTCACCCACCCTAACAACCTCAAAAACAAATTTATTTCATTTTATTAATGTGTAGAATTAGGCCTAGTTTGTTACCATATAATTTGTCTTACATTTGGATCAGTGAAAAACCAATTAGATAGACATGAATAGGCATGTAGTGGCCTAAAAAAGGTGTTTCTAGAAATAAATATATTTTAAACCCTTAAAATGGCTCAAAAATTATAAAAATCATACATTTAAAAAGAGGACAATGTGTTCATCATAATCATAATAATTTTTTGAATTTTGATGTTTAAATCCATATTGTATTTGGTGATTAAAGTTAAAATTTCTTAGTTATTCCTAAAACTCTCAGTCTCAGTTGTAGATGCATAGTCCCAAGCCTTTTGCTCAAAAATAACAGTCACTTTTTAATTTAAATTCAAATAACATGTACATATTATAAATTCAAATAATGCATATGAATTGTCTAATGTGTAAGCATTATATAGTGTATTATAAAATATGTACATATTATATAAGGTGTACATGTTGCTTTTTTATAAGTTCAAAACTAACTCTAGGAGCATTTAGGAGTTGCACGTGAATCCATCTTTGTCTAGTTTCATTTAATTTTTTATACCTTGAATTTATTTTAATAAATATAAGAAATTAGGTCATTCAATATCTAATAGAGTTGGTCTCATAGTTTCATTCCTTATGATGTGGAAAATAGTTTTTCAAAATCTAATCAGTTCAGTACTTAGGTATTTTCAAAGTCTAAGTATTAAACCTAAGGATTTTAGGATAAATTTCTAATTTATATCTATTTTTGGTAAGCATATAGTCATTTTTAGGTTTTGTGTCTTTTGAATTTATTCTTGGCATTTTTAGGAGTCTTAAGTTTGAAGGAATTGAAGTTTGCAAACCAATCACTTTAAAATTGATGCAAAGTAGTGTGATTGGAATAACATAGGTCACATTGATGATCTCCACACATCAAACAATGAATTTATGTTAATTTCATTTCTTCCTCATCCTTCCCTCATCCTTGATCACTTTCTACACATTCCTCATCACCCCTAATCACTCCCTTATTGACCAAGTCAGTATCCCTATTCATCTCTAATCATTCCCTTATCATCTATAATCACTCTTCCATTGACCCTCACTATCCCTCGTCATCCCTAATCATTCCCTCCCCATCCTTCATCATCTGTAATCACTCCTTCCTCATCCCTCATCATATCTAATCACTTCCTCATACCTATTCACTGCCTCCTAATCCCTAATCACTCCTTCATTGACCTTATTTATCTCTCATCATCTCTTATCACTTAGGCTTATCATCCTTAATCAATCCATCATTCATTATCACCATCTTTTATCATCCCTAATCACTCACTTATCATCCCTTAGAATACCTAATCAATCTTTCTTCATCATTCATCATCACTAATCACTAGCTCATTGATCCTCACCATTGTTAATCACTCCATCATTTACCCTCACCATCCCTAATCACTCCTTCATCATCTTTCATAAGTATATACTCTAAAGATATCTTTAATTTCAATAATATTTTGTTTAATCTATTATAATAGAAAGTAGCTCTTTTCTATGACTTGGTTTGTCAATATCCGTTTGTGATAGTCAATTTTATTATTTAATGAATTAGATAATATTACAAATTTATAATCAATTAAAATAAGTATTAACATAAAATAGAGTCTAAATTTTAGTTCATTGAATTATCTTTGTTATGTAGCTAACTAAATGAAACTTTATTCAGTTCCACCTTTAGTAGTTTGGTTTAAAAGATGAAAATTAAACACAACTATCTTTTATAATTTTCTAATTTTGAAAAGATTTGAATCAGATAAAAAGTTATTTAGTGTTTCCCATTATTTTATAACTTGAATATAGTTTAGGTTCATACATGCACTCCCTATGTGTGTATTGTTTCCCAAATATTTTATCTCCTGCGTGAAAAATGAACATTTATTCTTGTTATCACAAAAATATGTTTTTGTAAAATATGAAACACTAGTTCATTATGGTGTAGATGTTCATCCCATGTTTTTTAAAGATTAAGATGTCAGCAAGGTAGATTAAAAAAGTAGAATAGGTAAAGGGGCTAAGGATGTCATTCAATATCCTGAATTGAACGAATTCATTATGTGAGTTAACCTAAATGGCATAATCAACTAGTCAATCCATCCTTCCTTTGTTTTTAAGACTATATTCCAAATGTCTAAAGGTTTAACATGAATATGATGATACCCAAACTTAAGATCAATTTTGGAAAATAATTTTACACCATGGATATGGCAAAAAAATTCCTTAATATTTAAATAAGGATGATAGTTATTCACGTTAATCTTGTTAAGCTTTTTTTAATTGATTCACAACTTTGGCACAAACACGGTTTTAAGGCAATGATTTGGGCATGATGTGTTCATTATCAATGATTTCATGGATCTACTACTTGATCTATTAATTCTCTAGAAATGATATGTTGTATAAAGATGTTTGAGGTAGAGGTAGTTAAGGGATCAAATTAATAGTATTGTTTAGTGTATAGTAAACAAGAACTTATTTAGGTGATTGAAAGATATCCTTATATTCATCTATTTTATGGTTCAATTATTTCATCTTTGTTATTTTTGAATAAACCACACTATAATATTGTGACATAAGGATGTCATTAAACATTTAATTCTTACCATTAAGAGTATACTTCTTACTAAAACAAACAATATTCTTTCACTTCCTGGTACTAATGACGAAAATCTTATGAACTAACTATGATATATGGTATTTCAAATCTAGATAATCTATGAAAAAATTTCAAGGATTTACTTGATAGACTAAGTGTTTGTGGTAAATACATAGTTGACCACATGTAAAACATCAGACACCTATAATGGTGATATGATACAAAGTATTACATCTTTAAAAAGTTTGATTTTGTACACCAAGTGACACTACTAGGTGATCCATTTCTCAAGGCCTACACTAGACCATACAATAGTGTATGGTTATAGATGATGTATAAATTTCAAGTTCAATTTTTAAAAATATGATTTACGAGAATTTAGTTTCTTTTAATTTCTATTATAAATGATGAAGTGTATTGTCTCACCATTGATCTACATTTGTTAATAAAATAACACTTCTAATTTATATAATTTCTTGTTAGGGGAAGTAAAGATATTTTTAGTAATAAACATATCATTGGGTTGATAATCTATTATTTACTTAAATTTTCACATTGATAGTTAACATTTACCCACTTCTTGAGATGTACAAGTAGACAGCTCATAATGTGACACTCTTCATTGGATTCAATATTGAAGTTATGAATTAAGCACCACTTTCAAATCCTAGACTACTTATTCTAATCATTTAAAAATTATTTTCCAGTCTCCTGTATGATGACTCGACCAATATACATAGAAATAGAAGCCCTCAAATATAATCATTTAGATCATAAAATGTCTTCATATCAAAATCAATTGATTGGTTTCAGTAAAGCACATAGCTTGGTGATACTCATGTATTTACTACCCATTTTTGGTGCTATGGTAGTTCAACTTGCTTCTCTTATTTGGAAGATTTTCAATTGTGAATTACATCATTTCTAATAGGCCCATATTTTTTCATAGGTGTTAAGTATTTGTGTTTTAAATTTGCCTCCACATAATTTTTATCACTATGTCTTATATTTTATGCTAGCATTCAACTCTACACTTTTATCTCCTAACATTGTTAAACTCCAATAAAATATGACCATCAAAGTATTGGATGGAGTGATTAAAGATGAGGAGGGATGAGGAAGAATTGAGTAGAGATGATGAGGGAGTCAATAGGGATGATGAGCGAAGGTGAGGGCCAATGAGGGAGTGATTAGGGATGATGAGTGATGGTGAGTATTAGTGATGGAGTGATTAGAAGAAATGAGGGATAAGGAATGAGTGATTAGAGATGATGAGGTATGATGAAACAATGATTAGGGATGATGAGGTGATGTAAGAACAACACTATATAATATAAATAGTGATCTAGTATAAATGTTTAGAGTGTTTAAAAGGTGGTCAAAGTCATACAAAAAAATAATGGGTCTTTCTAAGTTTCTAGTTTTAAGTCAATTTTGAATTAGAGTTGTAGTAGAATTTCCCACCAAATCTTAAATTTTAATTTTTAAACTTTCATAGAGACTTTAACCTTGTTTCAAGAAGTCCAATGTTTAATTTAGTGTGGTTAGATGTTTGACTTTGGTGTGGACACTCTCAACATACAAACAAAGTTAGAATTTAGTTGATGGTTATTTGTTAATAAGAGTCTTGTCCATTAATTATTTTATATTTAGAGTCAGATTAAAGAGAGTTGGAGGGGGTAGTATTTTCAAGGGTGAATGTAAATAACTAAAAATAAGTGAATAAAGACAAGGTTTGATTATTTGTAGACAAGAAAGAAAACAAACCTTGCATCTTATTGACTATGTGCAAAGATAGTTGACAATGTTCATGATCATGAAACATGGTTATTAACAATTTATTTGTGATATTTGTGTGAGTGGTAAGTTTAAAATAAATTTTTGTCGTGATTATATAATTTTTCATTTGAGTTTCAAATATTTTGAATGTTTAAATTACAAATTGTCTACCCTATACTTTTACAAACTATACATTGAAATATGAGTGAAATTCAGAGTCTTGTGGAAGAGGAGATTCTATTTGGTGGGATTTTGGAATGTATGAGTAATTAATAACTTAAAATAAAAAATCATTAATAGTTTTTAAACTTTGTATGTTGTTATTCTACTAAGGACATTATGTGTTAAACAACATAACCCTGTCTTCTATGAGCAAAAGTTCTGAGTATACATCTGTGTGAGAAGGTATATGCATGTATTGGAGTGAGCATTCAAATACATATGTTGGTGGGTTGATTCTCATATTATAATGAAATTTTATATTCTTTTAATTATATTTTATATATTTGGATGAGAAAAATTAAAATTAACACAATCTTGTAATCATCAAGAAACTTAATACAATCAAAGTGGTATCTTATGGAAATTGGCAAATTGAGTATTATAGATGGAAGCAATAGATTTTTTAAAGTTTATAAACATTTTTAATATTATTTTAAACCTTAATGTTTATTCAAAACCATTTTTTGAATGAATTATAGCAAATAACCTCTTCTTAGATTACTATAGACCTATGACGAAGTACATAGTCTATTTAAATTTGGTTAAGTCAATTTATTATAGCTTAAAAAGGAAAATATAAAACTTAAAAAATGTGAATAGGGTTAAATAATACATAATATAATAGTAAAATTAATTATAAATTCCATTTTAAGATTGAAATCTCATTTTGACCCTTCTTGAGTATGTGAATCCAGTGAAAATGCTATATTAGGGTTTCTACTTTCAATGTGAGTTTTTAGGAGTTGTAACTGTCAATAATTCATGAAATTTGGTGAAATTTTTTATTTTAACATAAAAAACTATAATATAGTGTTTTTAAGTTTTTTAAGTATGGATAAGTAAAGATGGGGGAGGATTATGTGGTAGACAAGGTAGAAGGAAACCTAAAGACCTAATCTGAGAGTAGAAAGAGACAAAATAAGTTATCAAATAATTTAAATGAAGCCTAGAACTTTGTTAATAAATGGGATATATTATAATTTATCCATAAATGAGGTTTATTTGATGATTTGAGTTCATACAAGAAAAGTCTTTAATAGAGTAAGAGGTAGTGTATGATATGAAGATTATGTTGAAAGGTTAACTAGGGGCTAGAAGAAGTTAAAGAGAACTAAAAGGAGAGGAAGGAAGCTTGTAAAATCCATATTAAGTCCAAATAAACCAAAAAAAATATTATCTAATATGTTATAAAGGATAAAGACTAGTAATGGGGATAGTCTCAAAGTAAGAGGATTGAATGCATTGAGTAAGGATAATAGAAGGAAGAGTTTAGTAAGACCATCCAAAGAATGGTGAAAAATAAGTGAAATAAATAAAATGTAAATGTGAATTTTAAATGTGTGGAGGGTCAAAAGATAGAAATCAAGTAAGAAAAGACAAAGTGAAATATATGTGGATATTGGCAAAGATCTTGGATAAGTAGAATATGCAATAGGGCTCTACATCATGAGGGATGATGAGGCGAAATGAGGGAGTTATTATAAATGATGAGTAATGGTGAGGGTTAATAAGGGAGTGATTAGAGATGATGAGGGATGAGGATGGATGGACTAGGGATGATGAAGCAGTGATTAGGGATGGTAAAGGCTAATGAGGGACTGATTAGGGATGATGAGGGAGTGATTAAATATAATGAAGGATGGTGAGGGTCAATGATTGACTGATGAGGGATGATAAGGGATAAAAATTCAGTTATTAGGGATCATGAATCATAATGAGGGTAAATGAATAATTAATTAGGTATCATGAGGGAGTGATTAGAGATTACTAGGGATAGTGAAGGTTAATGAGGGAGTGATTAGTGATAATGAATAATGATGAGAGAGTGATTAGGGGTGATGAGGAATGAGTAGGAAGTGATCAAGGATGAGATAAGGATGATGAATAAGTGAAATTAATAAAAAGTTATTATTTGATGTTTGTAGATCATCAATGTGACCTATGCTACCCTAATAACACCACTTTGTATTAATGTGATCTAAATGTGTCATATTATCCCACATGTTTGAGGTAAAAGATGTATGAATTTTTGTAGGTCATCAATGTGACCTATGATACCATGATAACACCACTTTGCATCAATGTGACCCAAACAAGTCATGTTATCCCACATGTTTGAGGTATAAGATGTACAAATTTGGTCATGAAAAGATTGCTACAGGCCTGTAATGGTATTTTTAACAGGTATCCCTTGAAATTGGATGGTTAAAGCCTTATAGAGTCTCATATAGTCATCAGTGGCTTGAAGTATGTCATCTAGGTGAGTGATAGCCATGTGTAAGGGCTTAAACATATAACTGCCATCCCAAAATAAGTGTATCTTGTGTGTAGGTCATCATTGTGGTAGTTTGATGTGTGTAGATCATTAATGTGGTTGTTGATGTTTGTAGGCATGTGTAGGAAGTGATCAAGGATGAGGGAATGAGGATTAATAAGTTTAATTAACATAATTTGGTTGATTTATATGTGTAGGTCATCAATGTGACCTATTCTACCCTAATAACACCACTTTGCAACAATTTCAAAGTGAGTGGTTTGAAAAGATCAATTTTGATAAACCTAGGACTTATTGAAAGGATAAGAATCAATCTAGAAGGCACAAAAACCTCTAAAATGACTATATGTTTACCCAAAATAGATATCAATTGCAAAAGTTATGTCTTAAAATCCCTACGTTTAATACTTAGACGCTAAAAATGCTTAAGTATTGACCTGATTAGATTTTTAAAAACTATTTTCCACATCATAAGGTGTCCATATATGAGACCAACTCTATTAGATGTTGAGTGACCCTAATTTCTTATATTTACTAAAATAAATTTAAAATATAATAATACTTAACATTTAGAGTGGTAAATATAAGCCTATGGACAAAGATGGATTCACGTACAACTTCAAAATGCTCATGGAATTAGTTTTGAACTTATATAAAAGCAACATGTACACATTATATAATGCGTACATGTTTTATAATACACTATATAATGCATAGGAATTATATAATGCTTACACATTATGGTTCAGTAATTATCGAGCCATAATTTCAATAATGTGATCACATTAATTAAATAATGTGATCACATTACCTTAAATGTCCATAGAATTATCCCCCAAATCCATGCATATACCACTTTATTTTAATGGATATTGATTTAAATAATTTGAATAAGTAATTTTTAAAAGTTATTCTAGACTTCTTCTCATTATGCATACTGCATATATATGTTTGAGTTTCTTATTTCTTAGTTTTTTTGGGTAGTGGTTTATTTTTATAAAATTGAATATATTCATCATGAATGGGAAATTTAATTATTTTTTTAGTGAAAATGAAACCAAAATTTTAAAGGCCTCAGAGTCTGAAATCTCCAAAAGGCATGTGAAAAATGACATAAAATCATCTTGTTTGAATCCTAAGAATGGTTGAGAATATGCAGGAGAAAGTTGTGTCACAATTGATGTCTTTGTGAGGATTGTTTCAGTTTTTGATAGGGGATGAGTAATTCCTATTACATTATTTTATTATATCAGGGAATCATCCCATGAGAATGCCACCCTAATGTTTAATGTGTAATTTTTCATGAAATCACATAAGGTAAAAGTGTTTAGAGGACATACTACTAAAATAGGGGAATAAAAGAGGATGTAGAAAACATGCCAAAAAGTAACATGAATTTCAAAAGTATATAATGTAAACATATGCATTCAATATTGGCATCAAGAGCCTCACGTTGATAGTTTTAAATATCATTACATATATGACATTTAAAAAATGGACTAGAAGCAATCAGGACACCATTTATGTGGATGTGCTTCCCATGGATTAATTAGTGTCAAAAGCAATGAAGAGAGAAGGGGAAAACTACTAGACGCTGGGATTCCCATCCCTTATAAAAACAAATTCTATAATTATCGATAATCATGATTGCTATTCACCTTAATTGATGTCGCCTTGATTGATGTAAAGGATGAAATAACGTAAGATATTTTTAATGAATTAATATATATGAATAATAATATTATATATTACTAGTTAAATAAATTCCAAGCCATTTATATAAAATCCATACATATTTTTAACACGTAAATATATGCATTCTAACTGGGCTAAACAAATAGGATTAATAACTAGTAAAAATAAATTAAAGGAAAAGTGTTACACTCTAGAACTAAAATGCCAAGATGTAAGTTTGGTTATAATAACATGATTTAGTGCTCTATGAGATTACATAAACACTTACATAATTTCAAAAATATGATATTTGACATTGACTTAGTTTATTAGTATTCTAAAAAATTAAAAATAAACCAGTAAATATGTTGTATAGTTAAATTTAACTAATCTACAACAATTTTTTTTACTAATAAGTAGTTTCTAAAGTAATCTCACATTCTCCAATAAAATAATGTATTATCCATTGGGGTAAAAATAAAATACTGTATCCCCCATTTTATTTTTTATTTTTAACTCTCCAACTCAAAATAGATAAAGAACCCCTATTTTGATATCAAATGTTTAAAAATATTGGACTAAATTTTATAAATTAAATTGAAATTTACATATAAAGCAATGATATATTATAAAATTTGAACATCTCTTGTTAAACATAAATATTCAATCATTATTTTATAAGGATGATTTATTATCAAAACTCATTGTATATTTGTACACATGCATAAAATAATATGTTATACTAATAATCATAATAAATAATTATGTTATTCTATCTTTTATGATGACATCTATGTGCAATGACAAGTTTTGACATTATTGAATATAATGTTTGATAGTCCCCATTTCTATTAGTATTGATAATAGGTTGAATTATTTTTGTTAATGCTCTAATGATAGCTCATTAATAGTACATCAGTAAAATTTGACCAAGTAATAGTCATTCCCTTCTTTTTATTTTGACTAGATTAAATTTTATACCAAATGAATTGTACTAATTAAAAATATATAGTCATCATTACCATAATTTGTGCACATGAGGTTTGATGTAGATCAAATAAAGTTTTAAATTTTTTTATTGAGGTGATTAATTCCTTACCGTCAAACTTGTAGAATTTTAATTTTTGCATCATGTTAGGACCAATTTTTTAGCATTGATTATTTTGATTAGTTGAATCTAATTGATTGAAGGAAAATTATTGGATGGTGGAGTTGTAATAAAATAAGAAAAAGTGGTTTTCAATGTCCCATTGAAAGTGATGAACCTCAACCTCATGAAATCCATGGCCCCTTTGACCGCATCTAATTCTTATTTTGTCACCATTATTTGAACATTTATCTGGGTCTAGGTAACCAACTTAGAAATCCATTATTAGGACTTCTGAACTCATCATCCCCTTCATTAATTTTTTTCTTGTAACAAATCATCATTTTCCATAGACTTGAGTGTTTTCAATTGCCATGCACAAAATAATATGTTTAGGATTTAAGAAATTAAGATGGAGGGTTTTGGGGCTAGAAAGATTTTTGTTAAAGGTTAATATTTTTTAAATCATCTCACTAGGATGAATCCAATGACATCTAATTGTATAAGGGTACCAAAAAGATCTAATTTTTAGTAGAAAAATCTTTACCAATATTTTATTAAGGGAAAGAATAAATTATTCTTAGATATCAAGTTGTATTTCTATATTAGTTTATCCCATAGAAGTTAGATATAGAAAAAAATATATGTCCCACATAATCTTTCCAATATCAAATATATGATACCACATTTAATTAAATTACTCAAATACATCAAGGGAGTTAAAAACAATAGATATAAATGTAAACACTCCAAACAAAAAACCAATAATATAGTAGATTAGTGAGAACATAATAAATAGATCCCCAAAAATAATTGACAACATAGTAGAATAAGTAATAAATATTATTGATCCATTTATGTGGGAAACCTCCAAAACTATATAAATATAATAGAATTATTATTATGATCATCAAGTATTAACCACTACCATTAATATGTAACTTATTTACACTATGGTTACTCTAGAATCTGATTTTACTAACAAGATGAACGTATACAAAAATATGACAAAATAAAATTAAGAAAAACTATTGTAAGTCATGAATTAACTACACACATACCTAAACATGTTATAAGTTAAAAGTGCATAAAAATAAGGGTGCATAGTACCAAGTCCTTGTGGGAGGCATATGATTGATATGATGCTTGAGCAAAAGTGGATACTAAAATTTTGACATTTTGATAATGATACCACATAGCAATAAGGAAAAGAGAGGTTGTTGTCTTGACATTTATAGATTTTGATTCATTTTATGAAAAAAATATTAAAGTGTTGATAGGGATATTTATGAATATAAAGTAGTCAATGATAATTGGTGAAGTTGGAGTAGTATTATTTTACATGTACTCAGGGCTAGAGTTAAAACAAAAATGAAATTAAAAAATAGTTAATTATGAAATACATAAATTTCTATCGAAACTATTTTTATATTGAATACTTGTTCATCCAATTTTATTTTAAGACAATTAATTTTGAGGTATCAATTTATAGATATACATTACCTTCTATCAAGATAGCGTATAACAACATAAATCCACAAACACATTAACTTTTATCAATATTATTTGTTCCAACATTTTTTAATTTACATTGTTCATGGAGTTATAATTATTCAAACATGCATGAAAACATTTTTTGTTTACCCATCATCATCCTCCTTATAAGTATCAATATTCAAATCATTCATTTGAGCAATTAGTTTAGCCTCATTTTCTTTGAAGGTTAGTTTATTTAAGTGGTAAAGTTTTGAAACATACAAAACTCAACATTAGTTGATGTCATGTATGTTGACGCCTAGTGCTAAACGTTTTACTTGTAGTTTATATTACATTTAATTTAGAGTGTTACTATTTCCATATCAAATTATTTTGATTTATAATGATAGGGATGGTAATAAATACCTAAAAAAGTAATCTAAGTTTTATTGTTATTGCTATCAAACAAGAAAATAAAATTACTCTATGTCATAAAGGTAAGAAGGATGAATGAAACTAATTGTGGAACATAATATATAGAAAAAAATATTTATGGTAGAGGTATATGCTAACAAATAGATTGCATTGTGTTTGTTATAACATAGTTCAAATCCATAAACAATTAATTTGTTACATCAATAAAAAGTTACAATATACATTAGCTAAAGTGGGATACATGTATTCCTCAAAAATAAAAATCAATAATTTACAAATCTTGAGATCTTTAAAAACATGGTTTTTAGTAGTAGTTTTAACAAGATCCATATCTAGCAGGACCTTGAATGGCTTCCCAATATCACTTAGCTTTGTATTATAAGAAATAAGAAAGGCACTTCCAACTTTGGCTCATCTTTTAGAGTAAGGATTTATTTAATCTAGTTGTAGATTTGATAAAGGCCTACTTGAAAGGAATGATGCAACAAACACATATTATATGTGATCCTACCAAACACAAACACAATAAAACTACTCAAGGTTAAAATAAGGAAATGGATTGGTAAGAAATAAATAAGATTGGTGTAAGGCACAATTGAAAGAATTTAAATAAATACCATTTCTAAGTGAAACAATTATAATATTGTGCAAAGTCCTTTTTCAAGGGAAGATAACTAAATAGGAATTTAAAAGAAAATATCAGACAATGCTATCTATATGTAATGATGTTTATTAAATTTCCAATTCTTAGATCCCGTACTTGATGAATGAAATTTAATTGCATAGATAGAGTAGTTAACAATAGTACAATTATTCATAAATCCTACAAAAGTGTTAACTTGCACATAATATTTTATCAGGATTAGTTTGTGAAATGTTAAATACCACCAAAGATCCAAGTCTTCCTACTTACTTAAACAAAGAATGATTAGTTAGGGCCAAGCTATATCTAGATAAAATGTACTACCAACTTACTTGTGGCTTTCATAGAAAACTAGTTAGGCCACAAATTTAGAGCATGGGGAAAAGTTGCCGGAGGTGAGTTATATGAAGTCAATTTCATTAAATCCAAAATTTATGACAATAGTTAGAAGTAATTGATATAGGAATTAATTAAAAACAATTAATAAATAGTTTTTTAAAAAATACATGTAATTTGGTAGAAGTTTCTTTGAACAAGGATTGTTACAAAGGTGTAATCTAGTGATAACTGAAAATATTAGAATTGATTGAGGACTCTCCACTATTCATAAAATATAGGTTGAAAACACTTTTGTATTATAGAAATGAAATTACCACTCTCATTAATTCTAAATTATAATTACCAAAACCTTCAATTTTGTGATGGGTATTAAGATTGAGTATAGAAAGAGTGTAATCCATGGGAAAAATATGCTTCACACTCCCTCTTGATTCATTATAGTAGACTCCTAGTCATGAATCCCCAAAATAACTACTCATAGAAGCTTAGTTGCTATTACTTCTTGAAATGATAACTTGATAGAGGTTGAGCTATATTTTGTATCTAACCCATAGTTATTATATCCTACTCATCACACCACCAATATTATTTTAAAATCCTTCATAGTGAGAGAATAAATAAATAAATTTGATATTTAGGTACTTAGTAAAATATAAAAATACTAATATATGGATTTTTTAATTCAATCATATGATTGCCAAACATGGTGGTATTGAGGTCAGAATAGGTGGGAAAGTAGATGGGCAACACATCGAGACTCTTGGTGGTTCTACCATCTACATAATACATAGGACACATGAAATATAAACAAAGTTAAATAAAAATACTTAATCATGTCTCTCCCCTACAATGTTTAGAGATAAAGTACCATTCATTTAATTTATATGTAAGGCATCATACGCTTCATCTAACTAGATCTGTAACTCAAATATCCATACATAATATATCCATGCTAAAACTGAGTGTCAAATACAGAGTAAAAATGATTGGGCTTGGGAGGAAGTATCATGCCCATAAAAAATACAAACAAAAAACAAAGAAAAATAGGGTGTGTGAAAATTCATTGTCACGACAAGCAGCTTAAGTAAGCTCCACATATGTATTGTAGCACTTCCCTAAAATAACTTCATGAATCCTGATTAGGATCCACAAAGTCAAGAATTACCACAAATAGGCTACAGTGAGAGTCACCATTCCCCTTCTGCTATATTTTTTCATGAACTAAAAATCAAACCTATGTAGAAGAAAGCTAAAATACACTAGTAGCCTTGCTTACTAAGGTAAAAAATGACATTATCCCCAAACTCTTATATTTATTTATAAACATTAGGTCATTGTAGAATAAATATAAAAATACACTAGTCAATTTGCTTACAAAATCAATAAAAAATACATAAACAAAAGATATATATCCATACATACCATCCCAAGAAGCTAAAATCCACTTGAAGTATTAAGTCCTGAAAACCATGAGATTGTTAAGGTAGCGTAGTAAGCATTTCCATTTATAGATTCTATGATGGGAGGCCATGCATATTAAGGATTAATATATATCAGGGGTTGAAACCCTTCCAAGTAGCTCTTCATATTAGTCAACAACCTCTTTATTGGGATTCTAATTGGGGGAATGTGGGAAAATATGCATATTTGTTTTGAACCAAGAAATGCCCCTTTAGAATAAAGACATGGTAGAGCTAGTAGTGTTTATTATAAAGGATTTGTTTAGTAAGCAAAACATCCTCTGATTTTAAATGCTTCTCCATGTTGTGTACCTCTAGTCAAAGCTTCGCCACTACATTTTTGAAGAAGTGTGTTGGGTTACTTAGGAGTTAGGGTTCAATTATTTCCTTTAAAAATGTGGGAGATTGTAGTCATTAAGGATTACACACATGAAAAATTGATAATGTACTAGACAAGGAATAATTACATTCATATATCCCCTCACTGAGGTGCCTAAAAAATAAATCACTACATTATAAGTTACATTACACTCCCATTCGGACAACAAAAATTTCAATACATGCCTAGATTGACGTGAAAAGTGAAATAACATACAAATGTTTACACCAATTAGGACACATGAAAAATACATTTTTAATAAATTTGTTAAATAACATGTTATTTCTATTTTCAAAAGTTTTATACATTTTTGTGACATGTAAATTAATGTTATTTTATTTGTGAATGAAGGAGGGATTAATTCTGAGTTAATAGAAAATGGATGTAATAGTCACCCTTTGGGACTAATAAATTATTTTACACAAACTTTAACCCTTTGAATATGATAAGATGTAATATATCTTATGATGAAACTTACAAAAAAATTCAAAGCAATATTTGAAATATGTAACCTTGAACTTTGAATACTTAATATTATTCACAATAAAAACCAAAAATTTGAGTTTTAAACACTTTATTTTTTTACTTGCAAAGTATTCATATTTTATTATTAATATACCCCATATTTTTTGATAAATAGAGGCCATCACTTATTTCTAATTCAAATATTGGCTAACTAATTTCATACCAAATTATTTTCAAGGTTCAAACATTATGAATCACTTGATTTTTTTTAATGGACCCAATCATATATTTCATCCATAACTCATATTTCCCATAGATCCATGGAGTCACTTTTTAATTTTATGTTTTTACATTAAATTTCTATGACATAATGAATGCACTAGAGAAATTTTATACTATCTTAAATTTTTAAATCATAAATATTATAGTTTTGTTATATATGTGACAACAAAGTTCAATTTTAGATCCTTTTGAGGCCTGGTTTATAACCCACTCCTTGATAATGCGGAATGGAGGACAACAACCCCCACTATTATTACAATGGGGTTCAAAAGCTAGAGACATCCTATGGAGCCTCCATGCTAGGGGTTCAGGTGCAATTCCATCAAATCAAAAAATCAAAGACTCAAACCCATGTATCTAGAAAGATGAATTCTCTCAGATTCTATTTTTATAAGGAATGTCTTATCAGTGTTTTTCCTCTCTATTTTTAATAAGAATAATCCTAATGGTACTTTTTTAATTAGGCATATTTATCTTTGTTGATCTTGCATATAAAATATAACATGAGTGTTGGAAGCCATAATTTATCCAAGTCTATTTTTGGTAATTGTGTTAGTCTATTCTTGTATCCTTTTAGTTATCCCTTTGTATCTTCCTAGAATTTATTGGAGACATCTTAAAATAGAAAGTTTGATTTATCAAAGTCTATCAAAGACCTCTTTATATTGAGGCATTTTATAAAGAAGGATATCATGAAATTAATCACATATGTAACTATTTTTGTATACATTTTGGTATGAGATCTAATGGTATAGATTTCATAAAGCTACAACTAGTTTAGAGGAAGGTTATATTGCCGATAGAAATCATGAAAGAGATAGCTTGGGAATAGTGCCAATGAACAAAAGATCCTATAGATATAGGTAAAGGAGAAAGACATAGAAACAAAAAATGCTAGATAAGAAGTTCCAAATTTGAGGTATGATAAAGAGAGTCAGCATCCAATTTCTACCAATAACCAACCAATAAATAAGATAAATATTTTATCATTGATGGAGATATGATAAATAACATTCAATAGATCCTAGGGGAAGAGTGAAATCCAAGTTTTTTTGATTTTGATATTCCTAAATTTCTTTTAAGCCTTGTATATTGTGCAAGAGCCAAAGGAGAGATCTTTGGAAGCTTCTGGTAGGCATAAGGCATATATCATGGGAAAGATAAAGCTAGGTGAATGACATGGAGAGCTAGTAGAGCTAAGTAAAACTAGTTTAAGTTTGAAGAAGTATAAAATGAAGATAGATCATAGGATTTTTATTATTATGTGTATAAAATATGATGTTGTGAAGTGTGAAGATAAGTTACAATATGTAAAAGAGAGATCACATCTACATATTTCTAAGAGGAGAACACAAATGAGTCACTGCATATTATTAAGGAGCCTTATTGTGGTAATATCAAGGATAAGCATTTGAAGAGATCATGTAATGGTTCAAATTTATTGGAGAATAGAGAGTAAATGCTAGTTGTTCTAGTCCCTATATCTAACCTATATCTAGAAGGTGAGGTCATGTATTCGAATTTGTTTGATGAAAGATTAAAGAAAAAAAAGTTTGTTTGAGGTAAACAACTAAGTCTATGAAAATTTGTGTACATTGAGACTAACATATATTGTTTGACAGTCTAACATCAATCTATGTTCAACCAAAGATCATATGTCTAGAAAGGTATGACTTGATTTAGAGAATCAATCTCAATCTATAGGATGCCCAGATCATAGGGTAGGAGTTGGCATCATCTGTCAATGTTTAATGTTCAAAACTATGACATGTGGGAAAATAATATGAGGATGATATTAGTGAAAAATGACTTATGGGAGTATGTGATCAGTGATTTCATAGATGTGACCAATCAAGAAACAAACAATGCATTGACAAATGTCCATAAGACTCAATTGAAGGAGCGTCAGAGTAAATATTCAAAAGCATTGAATCTAATAGAAATGGAAATGGTAGAAGCCATATATCCAAGAATTACATTAGTAAATTATGCAAAGGAATCATGAGATATCCTTAAAAAATCCTACTGAGGTACTGATAAGGTATGGTTAGTAAAACTCCAAATTATTAAAAGATAATTTGAAACATTTAAAATGAATGATAATAATTCTATTTATAAGTTTCATACTTGAGTCTCTAGCTTAGCAAATCAATAAAGAGTTAATAGTGAAATAATAGATAACCAAAATATATTTTAAAATATCCTTAGGAATTTGCCTATGAAATATTATCCAATTGTCATATCATTTGAGGAGACCAAATACATCTCAAGGATGATAGTGGATGAATGTATGGGTTATCTTCAAACCCATGAGAACTGATTGAACATATCTAGACCTTCTTCCCTAGAGTAAGCCTTCAAGGCTTAGGCTAGTTTCAGAGGCAGGGGGAGAGGAAGAGAAAACATAATAAAAAGCTTCATTGGTAGAGGATGAGTAAGGAAATACTATTTGAGTTCAAGTTTAGATAGTCGAGAAAGAAAAAGAAGCTTTTAGCTAAATTTCTAAGACAAGAAGAAAATAGTACTTCAAATGAAAGGTATGATAAAAGTAGTATTCAATGTTAGTATTGTCATCAGTATGGTCATTTTGCCTTTGAATGTATAAAGAGGAAATATATTCAATCAAGACAATGTACACATGTAGCCACTGAGAATGGAAGTGAACCCAAACATTTGCCAAACATGTTCACTATATAAAATGTTGTTGAGCTGAGCAGTGCTGAGGTATGGTATCTGGATAATGCATGTAGTAACCACATGAGTGGTAATGAGAATATATTTTCCTCCATTTTTAAGAATATTCAATCAATTATTAATATGGGGAAAAGTGAAAGAGTTATTTTTATTTACAAATTGACTGTCATAATTTTCACCAAGTAAGGTGACATGAGATCAATCTAGGATTTCTATTATGATCTTTATTTGAAACATGATATATTTAGTATTGGACAATTGGTTCAAGAAAGACATAGAGTCTTGATAGGGAATGGAGAGTGCAAAATATTTGAAAAGGAAGGAAGAAATAACATGATAGCTATAGTTTAGATGACAATTAACTGAATGTTTCATCTCAAGATGTAAATTGATCCTCTCAGGAGTACAAAAATACTACATCAACCAACTTTAAAGACATTCATCAAAGACACGTCTAGACTCTAGCATTTGAGGTATGGGAATTTTATCTTTTTTGTATTATATACTTTATCTAAGAATAATATGGTTATAGGTGAACTAAAGATAGTATAACCTGAAAGAAGATGTGAGTCATGTATTCTAGGGAAACAAAAACAACGTAGGAAACCTTCTTCAATCAAGAAACTCCAATACTAGTTTAGATCCAACTCTTACTTCTCGTATGCCTAGAAAAATAAGGAAATTGAGGGAGATCTATGATGATTCAATGTATGATGATGAAAATTTAAATTTTTCTTTTTTTTTTCTAGATTAACCTACATGTTTTTAAGAAGCATTGAAAGAAGATATATGATTTAAAGCCATGAATGAGGAAATAGATATAATAAAAAGAAGTAAAACATGAGAGTTAGCTAATTTACCTAAGGGTAAACAAGTAATTGGAGTTAAGTGGATCTACAAGGCCAAGAGTATAGTATAAGTTGAAATTGATAAAGACAAAACAATATTAATTATTAAGTGATACAAAAAACAACCTGGTAGAGATTATGATGAATCTTATGCACCTATTTCATGAAAGGAAATAGTGTAGGTTGTCTTAGATATAGCTACCCAACGCAAGTGAGAGGCATATCAAATGGATATAAAATCCATCTTCCTAAATGGAGTATTGAAAGAAGAAGTCTAGGTTGATCAACCATATAGATATGAAGTATTAGGGAAAGAAAACAAGGTGTATACGCTCAATAAAGCACACTATGGGCTTAAGCAAGACCAAGGACATGGTTTATTAGAATTGATACGTACTTCACTACCAATGGTTTCAAAAAAATTAGTAGTGATCCCACACATTACATCAAGGAGAGCCATGGTAATAATTTTATTATTGTGTTATATGTAGATGATTTAATCCTCATAGGAAATGATGACACTTTTATTGGTGAGTTCAATGAGGCAATGCAAATGGAAATTTGAAATGATAGACTTGGGTTTGATAAGGTATTTTATTGGTATATAAGTACAAAATATGGATCATGGCATATTCATCTCTTAGTCTAAGTATGATTCACAAATATTGAATATGTTCAAAATCTTGAACAAAAATCCTAATGCAACACCAACCACTATAGGTATAAAAATGATTAAGGAAGATTGTAGAAATGAGGTGAATTAATCTTTATATAATAGCATGTTAGGTAGCCTAATTTACTTGACAATATCTAGGCCTGATATAGTGTATGTAGTAAGTTTGGTTTATAGATTTATGCAAATAACTAAGGATATAATTTGGTAAGAATGTAATCTAATTATAAGATATGTCAATGGAACCAAGAACTATGGCATTATTTATAATATATCAAGTGATTTTGATCTAATTGGATATACATATAACAATTTGTTAGGAAGTGTAGATGATAGGAAAAGCATGCCAGGCTATGTGTTTCACATGGGTTCAAGAGCCATTTCTTGGGCATCCAAGAAGTAACCCATAGCTTCTCTTTTCACAATAGAAGGTGAATAAATTTTGGAAAATACAACAACATTGAAATATATTTGGCTATGGAGAGTCTTAGAATATTTGAAGAAGAAACAAACATATGGCACAATCATAATTTGTGATAATATGTATTCAATATACTTTACAAAGAATCTAGTGTTTCATGGATGAAGCAATCACATACAAATTCATTATCACATCATAAGAGAATTATTGTAAGATGATGAAATCAATTTAACATTTTAAATATCTAAATATTATGTAGTAAACATCTTCACAAAGGCACTATTGAAGGAGACATTTGAGAATTGAGACAAAATTTATGAGTAATGAATGTTGTAATAGCTAATGCAAGAAATTAAGGGGTGTGTTGGAAGTCATAATTTATGCAAGTCTATTTTTAGTAATTTTGTTAGTCTAATTTTGTATTACTTTGTGTTCTCCATTTTCTTCTTCCTATAATTTTTTGTGTACATCTTAAAATAGAATTTTTTTTACTAAAATCTGTCAAATACCTCGTTATATTATGTTTTATGTAAGCAGATCATGAAACTAATCGTAATTGTTTTTTTTTTGTATACAATGAGTTCATATATAATTTGTTCATCTTGGAATTAATAAATTTTGATATCTTGCACTGTAAATATTTTCTTATCCTACTAAAGTTTTAACCTAAAAATCATTAATTTTGTCTGATACATGTTAAACTTTTAGTTGTTTAATTATCTATGTAATTACATTCTATTATTTTACATAATTCTAAAGTCCGTGATTTTCTAACAAATCTATGATTTGCATATAGTTTATGTAACAATGTGATATCATTTTTATTATTATTATTTAGATAAGGTTGTCTCAACCACTTATACATTTTATTTCAAACTCTATTGATCCACAAGCCTCATTGGGATCAATCTTGACAAATGTGAATTTGTGACTCTATGAATATTCGATCACTGACAAATGGTTCTTTTAAAATTATCACTTAAGTCTTTGGATTCTTACTCAATTTCAAAATATAATTTTATTATTTAACTTATGTTCTATTACTATTGGGCAACTAAATGCAAATACCACAGATGTTATAATATGGTTTTCATTACCATCCATAAATGGATTTCATAAGAAAGTTTAAATGTCTCCATCAAGTCTATTAATTTTAAAAATTTGAATCATAGGAGGCTACTTGTCCTAATCCAATTAACCACATTAAAGTTTAGGCTCATAGTGAATATGAAACTATCTAAGATTTTTAGGTCCAATCAAAAAGGAAATCACCACTTGGTTGTCTCCTACTGATCATGATAAATGCAAATGAATCAAGTGTAATCCCATAAAAAATGCATCATAGGTTTATTCCACATGATATTTATAGGTGTAGAGTTTGAAAATTTTTACATTTCAAAGATTATAAATTGAGTTCATGAATTCCATGAATCCATGGGATGCACATTCAACAAGCTAACAAATAAGGAATTTGGTGTGGTCCATGATTTTAAAAACATTATATATTGACATGTGGATAAAAAATATGCCCCCATTATATAATAAATAAATTGATTAACTAAAATTTATATTATAATAAACATTTAACATGGTATAATTAATAGAACAAAAACTATTTAACATTCTACAATAAATTTGCATGAACTCACATGGAAATGTGATTTCCCAAGATTTAAATTGTAAAAGAATTGGATTTTGAGTAAATATAGTTAATTCATATAATAAATTGGTTGCCATTGATAGTATAATATGAAAATTAAAATTTTAAAATATTTGATATTTTTAAGAATATTGTAAGCCTTTTTTATAGACAATGGGAATGTATCAAATTTTCCACCTCTCAAGATTCCATATTGTGTGTCAAATACATTGACAAATAGTAAATAGAATATTAATTTTTTGTTAAAGTAGGAAGATATTTTAACTTCTAAATTTGAAAACCATTACCACTTATATTACTAAAAATGTTGAGAAACCTTTGCAAATATGTCTGCATATTTAGCATTTATCAATGCATAAGTGTTCATTTACATTGGATAGGCATATGTTAATGAAATTGGTCCCTAAGAGAAATGTCACCTCTCAAACTTCCATACTATGTACTATATAGGTTGTATAAGTAGGGAATTAAAATTTAGTTTGTCATTAGAGTAGATGGATAATATAAGTTTAAAATATAAAAACCATGGCCATGCCCATTGATCAAAATAGTGAAGAATTTTTAAAATCCATGAGCTTCCATTAAAAATTTAACCGTATGAATCCATATAATTATGAGAAATTAATTGGGGGAGTTCATGGATGACTAGATGCACCAAGAAATAATAAGTTAAAACACACACATGTTGAGGGAGATCAAGAATGACTATATGCAATAATGCCTCAACTAAAATCAGAACCACAAAGAATAGACACTCATTTTAAGAGTACAAAATGGTTACCTATAGATTGACATATATTAGATCCTACAATGATAAAATATACTTAAGTATTAATACCTCATCTCATTCCCTACAATGTTTTATTCTTTACTAGTTAAATAATAATTTTTTCATCTACTTCTTTTGAGATTGTGACTTCCTTTTATGTTACCCATACATTTATTTTAATTAATTAGATGAGGATCATTGTTTATTCTTTTTATGTAACCATACATCCTAAAATTACTCAAGTATATAATTTTCTAGCCACTATGTATCTTAATGGTCCTAGTACCCAAACCAAGGGTATTTTAAATATAAATCAACTAGACCAATATCAGGGTCATTATTGTGGCCACTTCAATTTAGTCCATGATCATTACCATATTCACATAATTAATATCGAGTGTCATATTTTCTTCCCTTCCTCCACATGTTTTAATACCTTCTATGGTTGGAGTCAACATTTAACCCAATTAAGTAGTGACTATGTTTCCTAAACTCACAACCATTCTCAAACCAACTATCTATATTCAAGTGATTCCCCTTAGTCAAATAAAATTTACACTACTTCCACTTTCCCCACTATACCCATTTTTATCTTAAATGAATAAAATATGACTTATATAAAAGTAACTTATATCACTTCACAGAAATTGGAGGTAGTTTTGAGAAATCCCATATCATCTTCTGTGACCACCACTTAAAATATTGAAATTGGCCTTGCCACTTCATTACCATTATCCACTCTCTTTACAACCATATCATAAAATGAGTTTGTTTCTCATAAACCACTTATAGTAATATGATAGAATGAAGGAGGAGAATTGTATGATGATTACATATACAATATTCATAATACCAAGGACCAAACATAATAAGTTATCACTTGTGATGAGAAATATGGCATGATAAATTTTAAAAAATCCTCAAGAGAAATTAAAATAATAACTACCAAAAGGATCACTCGAGATGGTACCCCTCCAATGTTTGAAACTAATTCATAACTTTTTCCATTGAAAAATAATATTAAAATGTGAAGTAAAGATATAACCACATGATAGTTAGATGTATACATAAAATAACCATGTTACAAATGTAAATTGGACATATACATGAAAAACCCATGTTAACTATGATAAAGTTCACTTTGTAAATAAAATTAAGTCATCTGAGTTCTTACAACTCTGAGAATGCTACAAATGCTGAAATCACATGAAACCATAACATGAAAACTCCAAGAAAAGCCTAATGCCCCTATGACCTTACAGTCTAAGTACCTTGAGGTCTTAAACTCTAAGGGTTTGATAGTTGGCATAATTATATTAACCTAGAACTTCAAAAGGGAAATATCAAATTAATAGCCTCATGGATTCATGGTCCCGAGTCTCAAAGTCTTTGTAGCTCCAATATCGTGCCATGCATCAACATCTCAATACCTGGATCCCTTTCAAAGGACAAAATAAATTAAAAGATAAATCAGCCATGACCCTAAGTCTCCATGTTCATGTAACCCTAAGGTCACTCCATGTTGCTCAATTATGTTAATTCACATCCCTAAAGCACATAATTCAAGATCATAAGTTTGAATGACCCATGAAAAAGAGAAACAAATAAGGGTCATGATTAAATAGGTACATATACAAACTACACATGAATAAGTTTGATAGATTTTTAAAAAATAATAAGAGAGATATTGACACATGTCTTTAAGAGATGACTGAATATACGTGAATCAATGTAAATTTGTCTTTTGGAAAAAAATAAAACATAAAAGTTAATTGGTGAATTTAAATCAAAATGGGAAAAAATAAAAAGATGGTTATTCACATTTATGTCATACTATGTATTCAAAGCATCATCTTAGAAAATATATGTGAAATCTAAGTAAAGACAAGTCACTTCACTATTAATCAAACTTTACAATCCTGAGCTCTCAAGAAACCAAAAGCCCTAGATTTTTTAATGAATCTACATAAGTGTCAGGATAATTTGTAGAGGAAAAACACAATCCTAAGATACTAAAATGTCTTACCCAAGACTAAAATGCACCTAATAATTTTATACATATTCCTTTACTTGATATATCGAATACACAGACGTTATTTTAAAAAAGTGCCTAAGATTTAAAATTTACATACTCTTTGGCCATATGGAATTTATTAGAGTCAATAAAACCATAATCTTCACAAGATCATATATCTGAGGAGGATAAACATTACATATATTACTTAATACAAATCAAAACCATGGGGCTCCATCAAGTGACTATGAAAGTAGAGGTAATACCCTATATAGATTTTTTAAGTGATTTGTTCATTAAAGGTGCTTACTATGGGTATCATCTACATCTTCAAAAAGGAATCAATGAAATTGCATATGATTTTTTAAGGGAATTTGAGAGGTACCTTGAGATTTTAGGGAATGATATTTCCTAAAACTAAGTGTAGGCTAACATATGACTCGAGCGAAACATTGTAGAAGGAAAATTAAAATAATGGATATTAATGGGTTAGAGGTCAAACCCTAAGGGAGGAAATTCCTTTAATAGTATAATAAAGTTGAAGCCTGATATTAGAATATCATGGCCATTTTAAACATATTATATGGATTTTATAACATTACTTATGTGCAATTGGAATGGGTCCCATTGTTATAATTTATCCTAAAATTTGAAAAAATGTGCTTCCCTCTGCAATACTATCCATGTCAGGGTGAAAACAAAGATGTTCACACATTAACAAAGACCTCCTGATGTAAATTTTTATATGATGCCATATTTATTGGATGAAATCCTTAGGAAATTACATAGATTTGATGGATAACTATGTTAGCCATATACAGAATGTGGATAATATAATCTATGTGTAATATTCTTTCATGCTTATTTATATATTCATCATGAGATTACAACAGTCCATGAGTAAATTAATTCTCACATCTACCAAGACATTCATGGCACTCAAATTCCTAGAGTATCAAATTTTTTGAGAAGAAGCACATGTACATGTACAATAATAATAACTAAGACATCAAGGGCACCCCCTTTCTTTTCACCAAACCAAATTATAGAGAATTTGGATGAACAAGATATTTCCCACTAGTTATACAATAAAGTAGATGATAAGTTTGTACTTAATCATCATGACTATTACTAAAAGACCACACTAAACATGGGGTATATCTATTTTTAGTGAGGACACACTTTAATAAGGTGGGAAAGATTTGATCCTATTATAATTTAAAGGTTAACCAATTCAAAGAATGTGAACCTAAGGGAAATATTAGAAATTATCTTTAAATCCTTAAGGATAAAATGGGGGTGAGAATTATATATCATCGCCAAGAGTATGAAAATCATGATATTATTTTTAATGCATAAGTTGATTTTAAAGTTTGTACCCATATACGAGATAAACAAATGTTAATTATTATTATTCAAAGCATTTAATATGACCAAAAAGATTACAGAACAACATGAAATGAGATGGTAAGGTACATATAACAATCTTAGAGTGATTAATGGCCTCAAAAAAATACACATGATCTAAAAAATAAGAATATCCTCTCTATCTTATAGGAAGAGGGACTAATATATAAGAGGGAGACTCTAATGGTTGAAGGGAGGAAAACCTATATATTAGGAAGAATATTCTTAAGGGAATTCCTAGTCATCATCTTCCCTCCACCCATTTAGTTACTATTATCATTGCCACAACCACTAAAGTTGAGAGGAATTCACCTCCTTAGGATAAAAACATGATCACATTAACATTGACACCTCTCTCTCTTGACTTAAAATAACTACATAGGTACGTCTCTAATAGTTTGGGTACATTTAGTTCTCATATCTTCCATCTACTCCATTTTACCCTCAATAACATCAACAAGGTCAATCTCTATCCATCACCACTAGTTAGTATATATATTCTAAAATATTCCCTACTATACTAGTCTTCACTTCATATATTATTCCCTCCAAAGCTAATATTACACCTCCCATTTATTTAACACCTCTTACAGTGGTAGTCCATACTACTCTGGTTCCTTCACTAGTTTCACCTTCTCCATGACATCTTATCCCCCCCCCCCCCCAATATTCACCTACTAAAATAAATCTAAAGTCCTTCTTGAATCCTTCAAGTTCCAATAATTAGAGTAGAGACCATTATTAGGTCTTATGACTGTAGGAAGATCCCTTTATCATGCAGTGGAGAAATAAGTGCATGAACACGTAATATCAATAGTGGATTATCCTACGAATGATGAGGAAGTAAATGAAGAAATAATGAAGTTACTCCTATAAAAATTAAGTGAGAAGAGGTCCTAATAAGAAACAAATGAGGAGACATAACTATAAATTTCCTAATTAAAGATCCAAAGAAGCTTTCAAGCAAAATAAAATCCAGATGGAGCATTAAACCAATTGATCCTCATTGAAGTAGAAAGATAAAATAATAATAACATATTTTATTCTCTTTCTTCATTTATTGATTATGTAAATACTTATGATTAAAATTTTATGCCTTTCATTCCAATTACACCATTCTATGGTTCAATTGATACTTCTATTCTTTCAACATCAACCCAAATAATGGATTAAAAGAAGAGAGTCTATTTGTAAAATTTGGTTTTAGTTTTTAATTTTGATCCACAAGGGCCACCAATCTCCCTAAAATCTTAAAATCAACTGGAGCTACAATTTTTCAAAAATGCACCTATATAGATAGCCACAATGATAGTTGTAAAAACTATAATATTGAATAAGTATGTAGTTGAATTAACATTCCAGAGGGAAACATCATAATGACAAAGAATTATGTAACCACCCCTTAAATTCTCCATTTAGTTAAGTTCTTCATTAACACCTCTAACAATAAATCCCCATTGAATAATCATGCCTCGCTCTACCTCCAAAGACCCAAGTCAACCAAACAAATAAGGGGAACTTATTATTCCTTAATGGGATAAAGAACCACAAGGCTGAAAAGATGTAGATAAAATATGGTCCTCACTAAGATACCCATATTATCTAATAATTTTGATAAAAAAAAATTTGATAAAATTAAAAGTTTAATAAAAAATAAAGCATTCAACACAAGTTAAGGGGAGGTGATAGAGTTTGAACAAAGATAAATCTTATTTCCCTTGGATAAAAAGGACACATTGAATTTGAGTAACCATATTCAATACAAATAGGATTATTTCTATTTTGTAGATACAATTTGGGAGGCTATAATGGAGATATATATGAGTAATGGGGAATCACAATAGTATCTACTGTAAAAACAAATCATCCATACCCCTCTATAAATTGTAGATAGTATCCAGAGTGAAGCAACAAGGTTGTATAGAATTTTGAATAATATTCAAGCCTTTAGGGGTGAAACTCAGCCTGAGAGGGTGAAGGTGATAAAACGTTTTCACCAATTAAATTAAGTTTAAAATATTTTTACATTCTTAGTTTAGTTTTTAAAAAGTAGCACATTCATGATTCACCTGAATGTGATGTCTATGTAAGATGTTGTATGAAACTTAAGTAATTTAATTACAAAAAGGGATGGTGCCCTTAAATAGAACACATAGATGAATATATTAATAGGTAATTATTCAAGACATGAGAATGAGGCATTAGAAATATTGAAAGATATGAGGGTTAAAAATGTGATAAACTCTACTAGATATTTCATGAACAGGCCTAATTTTTAAACAATCCTTGAAGTAGGTTTAGATATATTTAAGGAGGAAGTTGAAGGAACCATCTACAAGATGCATAATGGGATTATGAAATTACCAAATTTTTCCAAGGATATAATAACTAAGGTTGAGTCCCTTTGAGTTTAAATTAATAATTTATAAGAAGACCATACAAGAATGATGGTGGAGGATATCAATGTACTTAAGCTTTCCTTTATCAATTTTGATATTATTAATAAATATTTTTTAACAATGCACACATTATTTGAAAAAATCATATCCATAGAGGGAATGTTGGGGTCACTAACAATAACACCATCAACTAAACACATTGCCATGTTTGTACAAGTTGCCTAATTATATATATCAATGCATACTCTAACAGGGAAAGATTTAATCCCTCAAGGAGATACAATGATTTATTCTCTTTTGAAAGCTATCACTCAACCATTTTCATCTTCTAGTAGTGACACATCAACACTAGTTTATGTATGTATATATATTTTCAAGTTAAAATTAACTTGGGACTAATGGTTCTAAATTTATTTGGCATATATTATATAATTTGGTCAAGGAATTATATTTATGTATACACTTCTATACATGCATGATTTGCATGATTTTGAAACCCAATTCAATTTTTGGTGATGTAAATCTAGAATTATATTAGAGGATAAGGCATCCAATCCATAATACTATATAGATTTGTATCCTCGTAATCCCAATTAGAGGATAATTTTGGCTATTAAGATTAATAATAAATTCTACTAATTATTCTAGAATTGGTCTTGACATGTAAATATGTTTATTTTTCAAACTTGAAAATTTTGAAAGAAGTTCCATCAAAGTGGTATATTTATCTTTTAGTTATGTATAATTATTCTCTTAATATATTATTCATATTATGATATTACTAATTTGAATTCTTTTGTCTAATAATCATAATCTCCCTTTGTATATGTTCAATTACAATCTTAGAAATGTAGAAAACATTGATTTTATATGCAAAATTCTATTGTATTAGTTTTTCCTCAGAATCTTAACTATGTTTGATTATTAGTATGCTTATAATATCTCACAGCAAACTTTTTTATTTATTACTTATCCCATCCCTATTTTAAGATCTAACTAAGAAAGCTTTCATTTCATTTGATTCATATTTTTTTCCTACTGTAGCTGTTCTTATTCATTTTTGTGTCTATTTTAATCCAACCCAAATTAGGTTAGCTATATCACTAATCATCCCATATCAAGTAGACTTAGTTTCATATCATACTCAAACCATCATAGGTAAATAACTACTCCACTCACTACTATTCCATAAATAGGGTATTTACAAAAATTAATACCCCATAAATTTTTCCTTGGAGTGAATGTTTTTCACTAATCATAAAAAGTTAGAGGCTACCTTGCAAGGTTCCATAGTGTGCATAAAACCCACATAAATAGGGATTTACCTGGCACTATAAGGAGGGACCCCACTTTTATTTTAGTAAAAGAGACCATTTGAGTTTTAGTGGATATTCCTAAGTAGATTAACAAGGTCTACCTTAGACACTAACTTAATATACACACCTTTATAAAAACAAATAAAGTCTTATTTAGATAAAGTTATCTTGAGAAGACCCTAGGCCCAATGACATTCCCCAAACATATGACCACATCTTCCTCTGCACTTGATGGCCTAAGCTTGAGTAATTAGTTATATTATTGTTGTCCCTATAGATGTGCATGATATTAATAGAAAACTTGAGAAGTATATTTCTTCTCTAATTTAGGAGGTAGGACTGTTGAAGAACACATAAAGACTTCCTAACATATACAAAATCTAATCCATGAAGACATAACCAATAGGCTATTTCATTTTGCATTGCAAGATGTTACTTATGACTGGTTTCTTAATATCTTAGAGTATTTGATTACATCTTAGAACCAATCTTAAAACACTTTTATAACATAATTTGGACAAATCACAAAGAAAAGTGTCGTATAAAAACATTTTAAAAGCATGAGGAGATAACTAAATGACCTATAAACCCATTGAATTTTTATCCCTTGAAAGGTAAAAGAATGCACTAAATCCTATGATTTTTGAATTTATCTATAAGAAACCTAATGTTAAATAATTATCACTACCCTATGTTGAGGCTATAAAAATTTAAATATACAACTAAATCTTCAGTCACAAGCTCTACTTCCACTTCATATTGGTCCTAACTTTATAGACCTTGACCCAATTCTAAATGATAATCACAATATGGTGGCTCATAATTAGAACAAGGTGTATAGAAAATTATGTTTATCCCATGCTCTACCTTACCAATGCCTTAGATTATTAAGAAATCATGTGTCTACATTTAACTACAAAATTCATAACCAATTATGGATTTTATTTAATACTGCTACTACATAGGGTACTTATGTTGATTCTAAAAAAGTCAAATTTCATTCCATAAAATGAATTATAAATAAGTTGAAAAAATATATTTTTTTAGCATGAATAATTTAGTGAGAAACACCATGGAACATAATTATAATCAAAACATTGATTTTTAGAGGCACAACATTCCTTTCAATAGACCTAGAAATAATATAGAGTATCAACTACCTAATAAGAAGCTAGAGATAAACATCATAGAAGTAGCCATTCTTAATTATTTTAAGTCCATAACACAACATAACATGGTGAGATTGATTACATAGAATTTCTAATTTCCCTTAAAATCATTCATAATGAAATGGATTGATAGGAAGGATTTACAAATCATCCAAAGACATCATCTTTTACCACTCCAGGTCATCCGAACATAACATGGTATTTGAGACGTATGAATTATCATTACTAGTGGAGGATGAGAATCAACCTGAGGATAATACATATGAGATCCATGTTTTATATTAGTTCTATAGGAATAATTATTATTTGAGGAACAAACATCCCATTACTACTTCTAAGTCCCCAAAGAATAATCATACTACTCCTCCATATCCTAAAGCCAATAATAACCCACCCCTTTCAAAAGGGAATGATTAGTTATAAATTATAAAGACACATAATATATGAAGGTAAAATATTTTTAAAGTTATGAAGAATATCATGTATAATATCAGTCTTTATGACCTATCCCAAATCATTGACTAGAGAGAGAGAGTTTCTTCTTAAATCCTTGACTAGGAGGTCACATAGTAAAAAATAAAAAAATTTACATTTAAACATCATTGTTTTAAGAAAAATATTGAGTTGTCACATTTTATGTTAACCATTATAATGTTCATAAATAACATCAACAATTATTTGGTTGACTCATGTGCCTCAAGCAATGTGATTCCTATAATTATATATAAGAAACTATGTTTGACTCTAGACATGTCAAAAAGAGTAGTCCTATAGTTGGATAAGTCATATGTCAATTGTGTTAGAGATTAAATAAATTTACACATAAAACTTTCATTGGAACCATGTGCAAAACAATACGTACATATGTTGGTTATTTACATTCCATATCTATATGGCTTTTTGTTGAGTTGAGATTAGTCAAAGACACTAAATGGGAATGGCTCAACCTATTTCACACATATGTGGCTATCTTGAAGGGGGTATCCAACCATATTTTAGTAGTAAAAAAAATTATATGATGTACCTAATCACATAGTATAATGCTAAGAATTGAAAGGTTTGATTTTTAGCATCACATATAGGTGCATACACTTTCACTACCATGAAATAACCTAATGAACAAAATTTTTAAGGTCCTTCTCCATTAGGGAATCTAAATTTCAACAAGTATAGATCAAAGAAAGGTTTAGGTGTTGGTGTAGCCTTTATTTATGTATAGGGGAGGTAATATACAACTAACTATAGGCTACAAATCCCTTGGACTAATATTCAAGCTGAGTATGAATCTCTAATCTTAGGTTTACAATTCAAGGAAAAATATTAAGTAGTTGTAGATATTTGGTGATTTTGAGATGGTTTTTAATGAGATAATAAATAAATATCAATATATCCTCACTTACTTAAATAATTAGAATCACCAATAATGGGATCCAATCAAATCATTTGAGGGATTCAATATTAGGGCAATCCCAAGGGAAGGAAGTCAAATGATAGATTCACTAACATAGTCAAATAACGAAATAACACCTTTGCAAGAATTATAAATACATAAATTCTATTTACATTTTGTTAGTTTTAACTACATCCTAGACAACGTGGATAACTTCAGGGTTTTATAGGATGATTAACATATTATCCAATTTATGAATAGTTCTGAAGCCTTGGAATCCCAAATAATAGATGAAAAATATGTTAAACTCATGTATATTGAAGATATTAGATAATACTATATCTTAAAAGTAAAATAGAACTAAATCCCAATGTGGATGGTCTCCCTAGAGTGATATTTCAATGTGGACACACAAGCTCAAAAGAAATAATAGTTTAAATCTACTGAGTCTAATTTTGTCAAGGAGAATCTAGGCACTGGCTAGAATCCCTAGTATGTAAACATTGACTTCACCTTCTTTAAAAGTGAGAAAAACTATTTGAGGGGCCTGTTAATAAAATATAAATACATTATCATTTAGACATATAAATATCTAAAATTCTTCTATGTCAGGCTCATCCAACATACCATCCCACTAGAGACGGAGTATAAACCCTTTTTTGTAGAGATAGAGGGTAGTATATCCAATTTTAAAGCCTCTAAGGTAAAAAAAGGTACAAAATTTATTTAATGCTAAAAATTTATTTACAACCAGGCTTTCCCTCTAGTTAGATAATATGGTGGTATTTAAGAATAAGAATGGAGAGATCAGGGTTTATGTTATCTTTATATATATGAACCAAACATCATAAAATGAAAAATATACATTTAGATCCATAGACAAGATAATTAAAATGGTTATGAGATATAAAATTATGTCATTTTAGGATGGATTATTAGGTTATAATCAAGTTATGATAGAATCAAAATATAGAATGAAGACTTCGTTTACCAACATGTGGGTAACTTTTACACATAAAAATATGCCTTTTGGCCTAATCAATGTATAAGAAACCTTCCAATAAGCTATGGACTTTTCATTTCAAGGAATCATTGATAAACTAATAATAATATATATGGATGACTTACTAGTATTTTTAAATGATAGATCTAATCCCATAAGCCATCTACATAGAGTGTTTGGCTAATGCAGAAGATATGGATTATCACTCAATCCAAAGAAAAGAATATTCTTAGTTATTGAAGGAGAACATCTAGGCCATGTCATCACTAAGGATGGGATATCCATTATCTATAAGTGAATCTAACCCATTTCAAGGTTAACACATCCTAATACTAAGAAAAAGTTATATTATTTATTTTTTGAGTTAAACTATTTAAGGAAATTCATTTTTGGATTTGTATAGATTATCAAGCCATTGGATGCCATGTTGAATCAAGAGGCTAAAATAGAATTGAAAATAGAAGATAAGAAAACTTTTCATTAAATCATAATTACCTTTACTCAATATTTAGTTATGATCAACCTTGATTTTATTAAGGATTTTTACCTTTACTCATTTTCTTTTGAGCATAAAATAATAGTTGTACTCATAAAAAAGGTAGATGACAATGAGCATCCAATCGCATCCATGAAAACCAACTTGAAATATGTAGAGTTGAAATATTACAAGAAAGATAAATAGATATATTCATTAATTAAATATATTAATAAATTTAAGCATTATGTTATGAGGAAAAAAAGTATGTCATCATTACTGGTCTAACTGTGAATCTCACACTTGGAAAGAATGCATTCAGTGAAAAAGATGTAAATGAATGGTAAAATTATAGGTGTTTTATATTAATATCTAATCGACAAAGATGATGAGAGGTGAAGGAATCATCTAGTTAATGACTTAGACTAATATATGGATTTATGTTGAATAAATAAATGAGACTCAGGTAGCTATTGGTGAATGGTATGCCCATATCATCGACTATTTACTCATAGGTACATGTCCCCCTGAGACAAATAAAGATCAAAGATGAGCCTTTAGGCTCAAATCAACCTATTATATTATAAATAAAGGAATTATATCTTGGAATAACTATGAAGGAATGCAATTGAGGTGTGTTTAAAAATAAAATTTTTGAGACATGTTTGATAATCTACATCATAAGATGGCCATTGGACATCCATCAAGTAATGAAACATCCAATAAAACTTTGTAGATAGGATAATATAGGCTTAGGATTTTCAAACATGCCCATAACCATGTCATAGAATGTGATGAATTCTAGGTGTTCATAAAAAGAGAATTTAATGGTACCATGCCACCACAACCAATCATTGAAGGACATCCTTTTGTTGAATGGGGTCTTGAATTCATTGTGTTATTAA
This sequence comes from Torreya grandis, assembly GCA_037957365.1. Classification (NCBI taxonomy): domain Eukaryota; kingdom Viridiplantae; phylum Streptophyta; class Pinopsida; order Cupressales; family Taxaceae; genus Torreya; species Torreya grandis. The sequence continues at coordinate 259,191 of JARHVA010006511.1, read as the reverse complement.
ACCCAAATTATTAAGTGGGCCATTAATTTGACCTAGTAGTTACTAACTATTTTACCAGATGGACAAAATTTGTGGCTAGTAAGAACTCTAGAGTACTAGATTTTATTAAATTTCTATAATAGAATGTACTGAATAGGTTTGATAAAAATAAAAGGAAAACAAAAAACCATAAAATTTAATTGGTGAATTTAAATCAAAATCAGAACAAAATAAAAAGGTGGTTATTCACATTTATTTCACATGAGTTATGTATTCAAAGCATGGTATTTGATAAATATATGTCAATTCTAAGTAAAAACAAGTCACTTCACCATTAATCAAACTTTGCAATCTTGAGCTCTGAAGAGACCAAAAGACATATATTTTTTAATGAATCTGTAGAAGTGTCAAGATAATTTGTAGAGGAAAAACATAATCCTAAGATATCTTAATGTCTTACCCAAGACCAACATGCATCTAGGATTGTTATACATATTACATTACTTGAAAGATCAAATACACAGACATGGTATTCAATAAAAGTGATTTGGATTTCAAATTTCCATACTCTTTGGCCTTATGGAATTTATTAGAGTCAATAACACCATACTCTTCACAAGATCATCCATCCTAGGAGGATGAACATTACATATATGACTTAATACAAATCAAAACCATGGGGCTCCACCAAGTGACTATGAAACTAGAGGTAATACCTTGTATAGATTTTTTTAGTGATTTGTTCATTAATGGTGCTTATTATGGGTATTATATGCATCTTAAAAAAGGAATCAATGAAATTTCATATGATTTTTTAACGGAATTTGGGAGCTACCTTAGGATTATAGAGAATGAGATTTTCTATAACTAAGTATAGGCTAACATATGACTCAAGCAAAACACTATAGAAGGAAAATTAAAGTAGTGGATATTAAAGGGTTAGAGGTTAAACCCAAAGGGAGGCATTTACTCTAATAGTATAATAAAGTCCAAGCTTGATATTAGAATACCCATGGCCCTTTTAAACATATTATATGGATTTTTTAGCATTGTTTATGTGCAAGTGGAATGGGTCCCATTGTTAGAAATTCTCCTCATATTTGAAAAAAATTGTTACCCTATGCGATATTATCCATGTTAGGTTGAATGCAAAGATGTTCATAGATGAACAAGGAAATCCTAACATAAATTTTTATATGATGTCATATTTATTATATGTTATCCTGAGGAAATTCTGTAGATTTCATGGATAACTATCCCATCCATCTACAAAATATGTGGATAATATTATCTATGAGGATTATTCTTTCATGTTTATCTATTGATTCAGGATGAGATTACAAGATTCTTTGATTAAAATAATCCTCAAGTCTACCAAGACATTCATGGCACTCAAATGCCAAGAATATCTAAGAATTTTAGAATAAGCATAGAAAAAATGGGAGATTATTGATACATGTACCATAAAAATAATTAAGATAACAAGGGCACTGCCTTTCTTTTTGTGACACCAAATTCTAGACAAGTTGGACAAACAAGATATTTCCCACCAATTATACAACAATGTCAATCATAAATTTGTCCTTAATCATCATGATTAATTCTACAAAGACCCCACTAGAAATGGGGTAGATCTAGTTCTTAGTAAAGGCACACTTTAATAAGGTGGGAAAGGATTGATCTCATTAAAATTTAAAGGTTAACTAATTCAAAGAATGTGACCCTGAGGGAAATAATAGAAACTATCTATAACTCCTTAAGGATAAAATGGGGGTTACCATTATATATCATCACCAAGAGTATGAACATCATTATATTATTTTGAATCCATCAATTTATTCTAAATTTTGGACCCATATGCAAGACAAATAAATGTCAATGATTATTATGCAGGGCATTCAATATGACCCAAAAGATTACCAAAGAGCATGAGATGAGATGGTAAGGTGTGTATAACAATCTTAGAGTGATCAATGACCTCTAAAAGATACAAATAATCTAGTAAAATAGGACTATCCTCTCTATCCTATAGGAAGAGAGTCTAATATATAAGAGGGATACACTAATGGTCAAAGGGAGGAAAACCTATATATTAGGAAGAATATTCTCAAGGTAATTCCTAGTCATCAGCTTCTCTCCACCCATTTAGTTAATACTATCATTGGTACAACCACTAAAGTTGAGAGGAATTCACCTCCTCAGGATAAAAACATGATTACATTAACATTCACACATCTCTCTCCATTTATAAGAGCTACATAGATAAGTCTCCTAGATTTTCAGTAACTTTAGTTCTCATATTTTCCATCTACTCCATTATACCCTCAATAAAATCAACAAGGTCCATCTCCATCCATCACCACTAGTTAGGATATGTCTCCTCAAATATTCCATATTATACTATTCCCCACTTCATTTATTATTCCCTCTAAGGCTATTATTACACCTCTCATTCATTCAGCACCTCTTACAATGGTAGTCCATACTACTATGGTTCCTTCACTAGTTTTACGTTCTCCATCCCATTCCATCCCACTCATATTCACCTACTAAATTAAATATAGATTCCTTCCTAAATCCTTCAAGGTCCAATAATTGGATTAAAGACCATTTTTAGGTCTTATGACTCTAGGAGGATCCCTTGATCATGGAGTAGAGAAATAAGTGCATGCACACATTATATCAATAGTGGATTATCCTACAAACAATGTATAAGGAAATGAAGAAATAATGAATTGAATCCTAAAAATATTAAGTGAGAAGAGAGACCAATATGAAATAAATTAGGAGTCATAACTATAAAATTCCAAATCAAAGATCCTAAGAAGCTTTGAAGAAAAATAAAACCTAGTTGGAGAATTAGACCAATAGATCGTCACTAAAGTAAAAAGATAAAATAAAAATAACATATTTTATTCTCTTTATTCTTATATTTATTTTATATATAATTAAGATAAAATTTTTACACCTTTAATTCCAATTCCACCATTTTCTAGTTCAAATGATACTTCTATTCTTTCAACATCAACCCAAATAATGGATTCAAAGAAGAGAGTCTATTTTTGAAAATTGGGTTTAGTTTTTATTTTTGATCCACAAGGGAAACATTTCCCCCTAAAATATTTAGATAAAATGGAGTTAAAATTTTCACAATATGCAATTTTAAAAATAGCCACAATGATAGATATAAAAACTATAATATTGAATAAGTATGTAGTTGAAGTCAAATTTTAGTGGGAAATATCAGAATGGCAAAGGATTATGTATCCAACCCTTCAATTATCCATTCAAATAAGTGCTTCATTAACACGTAAAATAATAAGTCCTCATTAAATAATCATGCCTCCCTCTACATCTAAAGACCCAAGTCAACCAAAAAAAATAAGGGGAACTTATTATTCCTTAATGGGTCAAATAACCACAAGGTTGAAGAGATGATAGATAAAACTTGGTCCTCATTGAGATACCCATAGTATCTATTCAGTTTGGTAAATAAATTTGTAAAATTAAAAGTGTAAGAAAGAGGAAATCATTGAACACAAGTGCAAGGGAAGAGATAGAGTTTGAACAAAGATATATCTAGTTTCCCTTGGAAAAGAAAGACACATTGAATCTAAGTGACCCTGCAGAATACACATAGGATTTTTTCTCTTTTGTAGATATAGTTGGAGAGGATATGATGGATATATATATATATGTAAAATAGTAAAAAGGAAACATAATATTACCTATTTTAGAAATAGATCATCCATGTCCCTCTATAGATTGTATATAGTGTCTAGAGTGCAGCAACAAGGTCGTATAAAATTTTGAATAATATTCAAGCCTTTAGGGGTGAAACTCAGCCCGAGGGGATAAAGGTGATAAAACATTGGTACAAATTAAATTAATTTTATAATATGTTTACATTCTTAGTCTAGTTTTCAAAAAGTAGCACATTCATGATTCACCTAAAAGTGATGTCTATGTAAGATGTTGTATGGGACTTAAGTAATGTAATTACAAAATGGGATGGTGCCCTTAACTAGAACACACAAAAGGAGATTTCGATAGGGAATTTTTAAAGACATGAGAATGAGGCCTTGAAAATAGTAAAATATATGAGGGTAAAAAATATGATAAACTCTACTAGATAATTGGTGAATAGGCCAAATTTTTAAACACTACTTGAAATAGGTGCAGATAGCTTCAAGGAGGAAGTTTAAGGAACCATCTAGAAGATTGATAATGAGATTATGCAATTACTAAATTTTTCACAAGATATAATAACCAAGGCTAAATCCCTTCAAGTATAAATTAATAAATTGCAAGAATAACATACAACAATATTGGTGGAGGATATCAATGTACTTAAGCTTTCCTTTGTCAATTTTTATATTATTAATAAATATTTTTTTACAATGCACACATTATTTGAAAAACTCAAATCCATAGAGGGAATGTTTGTGTCACTAACAAGAACATTTTCAACTAAACATGTTTCCATTTTTCTACAAACCCCTTAATTATATATATATATATATATATATATATATATATATATATATATATATATATATATATATATATATATATATATATATATATATATATATATATATATATATATATATTCCAAATATATATATATATATATATATATTCCAACAGGGAAAGTTTTGATCCCTTAAAGTGATTCAATGACTAATTCTCTTTGAACAGATATAACTCAACCATTTTCATCTTATATTAGTGCCATATAAATACCACCTTAAGTATGCATGTATATTTTCAAGTTAAAATTAACTTGGGACTGATGGTTCCAAATTTATTTGGCATATATTATATAAATTGGTCAAGGAATTCTATTTATGTATACACTTTTGTACATGCACACTTTGCATGATTTTGATGCTCAATTCAATTTTTGGAGATGAAAATTTAGAATTATATTAGAGGATAAGGTATCCCATCCCTAAGCCTACATACATTTGTATTCTCCCAATCCCAAAGGGAGGAGAATTTTGGCTATTAATATTAATAATAAATTATAACGATTATTCTAGAATTGGTCCTAACATGCAAATATGTTTATTTTTCATAATTGTGAATTTTGAAAGAAGTTCCAACAAAATGGTATATTAATATTTTAGTTGTGCATAAGTATTATTTTAATACATTATTCATATTATGATATTACTAATTTGAATGATTTTCTGTAATAATCATAATATCTCATTATATTTGTTCAATTACAATCTTAAAAATGTATAAAACTTTGATTGTATATGCAAAAGGAATTTTTATTATTTTTTCCTTGGACTCTTATCTATGTTTGATTATTAGTATGATTATAATATCTTGCAGAAAATATTTATTATTTATTACTTATGCCACCCTGAGTTTACGATCTAACTAAGAAAGGTTTCATTTCATTTGATCCATATATTTTCTTTCCTATTGTATGTTTCCTTCTTATTTTTTGTGTTTATTTTGATCCAACCTAAACTAGGTTATATATATCACCAATCATCCCATATCAAGTAGATTTAGTTTCATTTCATATTCAAAAAATCATAGGTAAACAAATGCTCCAGTCACAAATATTCCACCAACAGATTATTTACAAAAACTAATACCCCACAAATTGTGCCTTGGAGTGAATGTTTTTCATTAATCATAAAAATTTAGAGGATACCTTGTAAGTTTATATAGTGTATAGAAAAATCACATAAATAGGATTTTAACTAACACTATATGGAGGACCCAAACATTTAGTTTATTAAAAGAGACCATTTGAGTTGCAGTGGATATTCCCAACTAAATTAACAAGGTCTACCTTAGAAACTAACTAAATATACTCACCTTTATAAATACATAGAAAAGCTAAATCAAAAACGTTATCTTCGGAAGACCCTAGGCCAAATCATATGACCACATCTTCCTCTACACTTGATGGCCCAAGCTTGGATGATTATTTATATTATTGTTATCCTTGTAGATGTGCATGATATTCCTAGAAACCTTGAGAAGTATCTTTCTCCCATGCTTCTTTGATTTAGGATGTAGGACTATTGAATAACACATAAATAATTTAAAGACTTCCTAATGGATACTAAATCTTAACCATGAAGACATATCCAATAGGATATTTTATTTTAGATTGCAAGATGTTGCTTATGACTAGTTTCTTAATATCTTATAAGATTTGATTAAATCTTAGAACTAATGTTAATACACTTTTTTGACATAATTTGGACAATTCACCAATCCAAGTGTCGTATAACAAAATTTTACAAGCATGAAGAGATAACTAAATGACCTAGTTTGAGATTTTAGTGCAAGATTTTGAAAAACATAAAACTGACTTGAAGCTGGCTATAAACCCATTAAAGTGTTAGCCTTTAAAATATACAAGAATTCCCTTGACCCTATGATTATTGAATTTATCTATAATAAACCTAATGTTACATCATTATAACTAGCCTATACTTAGACTATCAACATTAATATACAACTAAATCCTCAGTCACAAGCTCTAGTTCCACTTCATATTGATCCTTACTTTCTAAACCTTGACGCAATTCTAAATAATAATAAGAATATGGTGGCTCACAATCAAAACTAGGGGTACACCAAATTATGTTTAGCCCATGCTCTACCTAAACAACACCTTAGATTATTAAGCAATCATGTGTCTACATACAACTAGAAAAATCACAACCAATGATTGATGCTCATTAATACTACTACTACACAGGGTATTTGTGTTAATTCTAAAAAAGTAGAATTGCATTCCATCAAATGAATTATAAATAAATTTATAAAATAATTTTTTAGCATGCATAAATTAATGGGAAACATCATGGGACATAATTTAAATCAAAACATTAAATTTTAGAGGCACAACATGCCTTTCAATAAACCTAGAAACAATATAGATTAGTATCTACTTAACAAGATGCTAGAGATAAACATCATGGAAGTAGCCCTTCTTAATTGGTTTCAAGTCCGTAACACAATATAACATGGTGAGATTGATTACATAAAATTTTTAATTATCTTCAAAATCATTAAGAATGAAATGGATTGACAGGAAGGATTTACAAATCAGCCAAAGACATCATCTTCTACCACTCCAGGTCATCCCAACATACCATGGTCTTTGAGACGTATGACTTATCATTACTAGTGGAGGATGAGAATAAACCTAAAGATAATACATATGATATCCATGTTTTATATTAGTTATAGAATAACAATTATAGTTTGAGGAACAAACATCCTATTACTACTTCCAAGCCCCCAAACAATAATCATACTACTCCTCCATATCCTAAGGCCAATAATAACCCACCCCTTACAAAATGGAATGATTAGTTGTAAATTACAAAGACACATAATATGAGGATAAAATATTTTTGAAGTTATAAATAATATCAAGTATAATATCAATCTTTATGACCTATCCCAGATCATTGAACATAGAGAGTTTCTTCTTAAATCTTTGACTAGGAAGTCATATACTAATAAATCAAAAATTGTACATGTAAACATTGTTTTTTATAAGCAAAATCTTGAGGTATCAAATTTTATTCTAACCATTACTAGGTTAATAAATAACATGAATAATTATTTGGTTGAATCATGTGCCTCAACCAATTTGATGTGTATAATTATATATAAGAAACTAGGTTTGACTCTAGACATGTCAAAAAGAGTATTCTTATAGTTGGACAAGTCATATATCCATTGTGTTGGAGAGTCAACAAATTTACACATAAAAATTACATCGTAACCATGTGAAAAATAGTACATAGATATTTTGGTTATTTACATTGCATATGCATATGGCTTTTTATTGAGTTGAGATTAGTCAAAGACACTAAATGGGAATGGTTCAACCTATTTCTCACATTTGTCTCTATCTTGGAGGGGGTAGCCAACCATATTTGAGTAGAAAAAAACATAATATGAAGTACCTAATCACATATTATAATGCTAAGAAGTGAAATGTTGAATTTTTAGACTCACATACAGGTGCATACACTTTAACTAACATTAAAGAACCTAGTGAACAGAAAATTGAAGGTCGTTCTTCATTATGGACTCTACATTTCATTAAGGCTAGATGAAAGAAATGTATAGGTCATAGTGTATATTTTATTGGTGTAGGGAGGAGGTAATATATAAGTAACTATATGCTATAAATCCCTTGGAACAATATTCAAACTGAGTATGAATCTCTAATCTTAGGTATACAATTCAAAAAGAATGTTAAGTAGTTACAGATATTTGGTGATTTTGAGATGGTTTTTAATGAGATAATAAAGAAATATCAATATATCCTCACTTATTTTAATAATTATAAGCACCAATATTGGGATCCAATCAAATTATTTAAGGCATTCAATATCATGGCAATCCCAAGGTAAGGAAGTCAAATGACAGATTCACTAGCAACTTCAACTAGCAAAATAACACCTTTGCAAGAATGTAAAATACATAAATGATATTTTGATTTCATTATTTTTCCCTCTATCCCAAATAATGTGGACAAATTTAAGGTTTTTTAGGATGATCAATAGATTATCCAATTTTTGAATAGTTTTAAAGCCTTTGAATCCCAAATAATAGATGAAAAATATGTTAAACCCTTGTATATTAAAGATATTAGATAATATTGTGTCTTAAAAGTAAAATATAACCATGTCACCATGTGGATGGTCTCCCTAGAGAAATATTTCAATGTGGACCAACAAGATCAAAATAAATAGTAGTTTATATCTACTAAGTCTGATTTTGTCAAAGAGAATCTAGGCATTTACTAGAATCCCTAGTATGTAAACATTGGCTTAAAATTCTCTAAACGTTATAAAAAATATTTGAGGGGTCTATTCATAAAATATAAGGACATTATAATTTGGACATATGAATATCTAAAATTCTTGTATGTTAGGCTCATCCCACATACTATCCCACTAGAGATAGAGCATAAACCCTTTTGATAGAGATAGAGGCTAGTATATCCAATTTTAAATCCTCTCATGTAGACAAAAGTACAAAATCTATTGGATGACAAAAATTTATTTCGAACTAGGATTTCCCTCTAGTTAGACAACATGGTGCTAGTTAGGAAGAAGAATAGAGAGATTAGGGTCTATGTGATCTTTATAAATATGAACTAAACATCATAAAATGACAACTATCCTTTGCGTTCCAATGGAAAAGATAATTAAAATGGTTGTTGGATATAACATGATGTAATCTTAGGATGGATTCTCAAGTTATATTCAAGTTATGTTAGGATCAAAATATAGAATGAAGACTTCCTTTACCACAAATTGGGTAACTTTTACACATAAAAGGATACCTTTTGGCCTAAATAATGTATGAGAAACCTTAAAAATAAGATATGGACTTTTCATTTCAAGGAATCATTAAAAAATTAATAATAGTCTATACAGATGACTTAATAGTATTTTTAAAAGACAGATCTAATCCCATAAGCCATCTACATAGAGTGGTTGACTAGTGCAGAAGATATGGATTATCACTCAATCCAAAGAAAAACATATTCTTGGTAACTAAAGGAGAAAATTTAGGCCATGTCATCACTAAGGATGGGATCTCCATTATCAGGAAATGAATCCAACCCATTTCAATGCTAACACATCCTAAAAATAAGAAATATTTTTATTATTTATTTGGTAAGATAAATTGTTTAAGGAAATTCATTTTTGGATTTGTAGAGATTTTCAATCCATTGAATGCCATGTTGAATCAAGAGGCTAAACTAGAATGGATAATAGAAGATAAAAAAACTTGTCAATACATCAAAATACCCTTGATAAAGATCTAATTATGATCAACCTTGATTTTATTAAGTATTTATATCTTTACTCATTTTCTTTTGATGATAAGATATCAGTTGGACTGAGAAAAAAGGTAGGTGACAATGAGCATCCGATCGCATTCATGAACACCAACTTGAAATATGTAGAGTTGAAATATTACAAGAAAGATAAATAGATATATTCTTTAATTAAATATTTAAATAACTTTAAGCATTATGTTATGAGGAAGAAAATGTCTATCATCATTCCTGTCCTAATTGTCAATCTCACACTTGCATAGAATGAATTAGGTGAAAAAAAGGTAGACAAATGGTAAAATTATAGGATTTTGATATTAATATATAACCAACCAAGATGATGAGATTCCAAGGAATCTTCTAGTTCATGACTAAGACTAATCTAATAATTTATATTAAATAAATTAATGAGACTCAGGTAGCTATTGTTGAATGGTATGCCCATATCATCCACTATTTACTCATAGGTTCATGTCCCCATGAGATAAATAGAGATCAAATGTGAGCCCTTAGGCTCAGACCAACCTATTATATGATAAATAAATTAATTATATCCTTAAATAACTATAAATTAATATAATTTAGGTGTGTTTCAAATAAAAACTCCTAGACATGTTAGATAATCTACATCATAAGTTGGGCATTAGACATCCATCAGGTATAGAAACATCCAATAAAATTTTTGTAGATGGGATAATATAGGATTAATTATTTTAAGATGCCCATAACCATGTCATGCTTAATTATTTTGTAAAAAGAGAAGTCAATATTGTAATGCCACCAGAACCAATTATTGAAGGGCATCATTCTGTTCAATGGGGTCTTGACTTCATTGGGTTATTAAACCCTAGTTATTAAGTAGGCCATTAATTTGACCTGATAGTTGATGACTATTTCGTAAAATAGATAAAAGTTATGGCCACTAATAACTCTAGAGTACTAGATGTTATCAAATGTAGTCAATATATTCTATTATAGAAATAGTAATGATTTGTGATAATGGTTTAGATTTTCAATCAATTGAATTTAATAAATGGGTATATAAAAATCTAGTTACCATTAAGTTCTCCTCATATTACTATCCACAAGTGAATAGAGTCATTGAATATACTAATAAGAATCTGATGTATGCTATCAATAAGTCAACACCATAAAAGCTAAGAGAATGACATTTGCTACTCAATTATGCACTATGGATAGACAAAACAAACACAATATGGCCCTCAAGGATTCACATTTTATTCTAGTATATAGATAATAATAAATTTTTCCTATCACTCTTAAAATAACAAAAAACCATTCTACACAAGATTACATGGGGGAAGATTAAATAATCCAATCCAGACTACTTGATATAGTGTAGGTAGAGGATTCATGAAGATATTGTCAAAATATGGTATGATAAAATATCTAAAATTTAGGATTTTAGGATTCCATACCTAGTGATTTTATGGGATAAAGCACATGATAAGAAGGGGCATCATAATAATTTCACTCCTTTATGAATTGGCCCATAACAAATATTTAAAATTATAGGTAACAATCCCTTCTGATTGAAGGACCTCCAAGGGAAAAACTTTAGTTTTCTAGTTAGTGGATAATTTTTTAAACATTATGTCATGACTTATCCCACTAGAGATGCTTCGGAATGACTTAAGTGAACATGTATATGTATGAGTAGGTTATTTTTCCTACTTTATATAATATATTTCTTCTTTCAAATTTAGTTATTCCTATTTTTTTATATTAGTGTTCCCTTATTTTTAGTTTTTATTTTCATTACATTAGTTGTTATGCTTTCTAAATTAATATTCATAAAATTATGGAAAATACCAATTTATTTCCTATGTGATATAATTATACAATACATGAAAAAAAGGGGGAAGATATAAAAGGAATCACATTTAGTATTAATCAGGATTTATTTTGGCAGTTCTTCAGTTTTTGGGATTAAGGTATGTGATATGATTGAATTATATTTTTGTTGGATTGAGTGGGTATGCTAGACCTTAGATATTTAATATAATATTCTAATACAAATTATATAAGTACATTCCATTTTAAAATATTTACTATAAAATTCCATACTAAAACTTGGATGGGAGATAATAAATATATAAATGGATGTACACTGGTATGGATGTGTTTATTAAAATAAGTTTTCTTATACATACACATGGCCAATGATGATTCCCAATCCTTATTATATATTTATTAAAAAAATATTCATGAAAACTTCTATAATATGGGTGATTAAAGTAATATCTATTAGGGATATGGATTCTTAGTTACCATTAGAGTAGAATTAGAGGTATCTCTATTCAGCCTATGGACAACTGTCTGGAAGTAAAGAACTGCCCAGGCTTCTATTACTATTTGGTTATAAAATCTAAAGTAAAAAATAATCCTATAATGTTTATCTATGACTTTCTTAAAACTCACATAACAGGAGGAAAATAAATCTCAAAAAAGTTTTCCATATAGATCTCAATAATGAAAATGGTTAGCATGTTACATGGCAAAGGAGTCTTTTTATAATGACTATTTTACTCATTATTTTCTTGACGGAGATGAAATTTTTTGATGATTCATTACTAAAATTTTGTGTTTTCAAATACGCATGAGTATTTTATCATTGACTCACCCTTTTTTTTGACCTAACACACACACACCCTATTTTCTAACATCAAATAGGGAGACACTATTATTTGAATATACTTATTAAATATCATATAAGTCTTACATATCTATGATATTGGTTTTAATATGCATAATTTGAATGTTTTCCTTGATGTCTGAATTTAAATAACATTAAATTATCAAAATTAAATATTTGGCATAAATTATGATTCATTTTAAACCTTAGACTTTCATAATGCTTCTTGGAAATTGACAATATGATTTTTAGACTAATAAAGATAATATATCACATCATAGTGTCTCTTTCATTTTCATATGCTTGTAGGAATATTAAAAAATAATTTAAAATTATCCACATATGATCCCTACCTTTATTATGTTTCATGAAGTTTAAGACACTGCAAGATTGGGACAAGTTACATTACCACATTACTCAGATATTAAGGAATGAAATGCTTTGATGACTTATTCAACATGGGCAAAGAGTATAAATACAATAAAAAAGATGGTCATTAGAATCATATACCTCCAACTATTACAAAATTTTCTACTAGTCATTATGATTACACTACCTAACTGATATTAACAAAATAATGTAATAGATAACTAATGACTATATTAACATTCCCCCCTTTATTGCATTATTTTTATAAATGTACCCACAAAATAGATCAAATTTAACCTTACCAAGTGACTTGGTGAGTATATCTGCTACTTATAAAACTATTGGGTAGTATTGGAGTTGAATGTGGTGGTTCAAGACTTGTTATCGAATGTAATGGTAATGAACCTCAATGTGGTTGGTCATTTCATAAAATACTACATTCTTGACAAGCTTCACCATACCTAAATTATCACAAAAATGTCATATATAGTATGATCTAAAAAATTTACTTCATACATAACTCCCTATGAGATACAATAATCTTCCTATGTGGATGAGAGAGACTATATATATTGATTCTTACTAATCCATGAAATAGGTCTAGCTATAAGATGAGAAATATACATTGAGGTTGATTTATTATCATCAATAGGTCCAACATAGTCTGAGTTTGTGTAATGCTCAAAGAAGAAATTTGATTTTTTATTGTATTACAGACCATAATCAACTATCCCAAAATTTGCTTTACTACAACCCAATGACACTTATTTGGCTCTTGTATGAAGTTTAAAAGATAGATAATAGTAAATCATATGCCTGGTCTAGTATAAATCAATTAAATGAGACTCCCAACAAGCTTCCTATAGCAAGTTTCTTATAATTGAGGTGAATCATTAAATCAAGATAGTTAAAAACCTTTCTCCATTAGTGTTGACATTGGTTTATAATCTATCATCCAATATTTCTCAAGGAATGTCTTGGAATATTTATTCTATGAGACAAAACTATGATTCTTCTTTTGCCATATATCCAAGCCAAGATAATAATGAAATAGCCCCAAGTTTTTCATGTCATAGGTTTTTTTCAAGTCATTATTTACTTATTCAGCAATATCATCTAAACTTCTTGTGATCATGAGATCATTTACATACAATATAACAATGATAATATCTATTCTTACCTTATTTATATACAGATTTTTACCAAAAGGGATATAAATGAATAAATGTTTTAGTAGATGATCATCAATCTTAGTGTATCATACACTTGGTGCTCTTTTATGTCTAAAAAGTGACATAATTAGATGGCATACCTTATGTGTATGTTGTTTGTAAATGAATCCTTCTAGTTGGGTCATGTACACTTCTTCTTTGAGATCACCATTCAAGAATGCACTTTTAATGCCCATCTACTAAATCTTCCATCGCTTTTATGTTGTAAGTGTGAAAACAATTTTTATGGTCTTGATATTAGTAGTGGGTGGAAAGGTCTCCTCATATTCAATTCCTTATTGATGAACATATCCCTTTACAACAAGTTGTGCTTTATATTTATGTGAATTATTTTTATGAGATGTGCCCTCTTGACTGGTTGAGGCTTTTGTTAAGTCATTATACCACCAACTATTAGTGTCACACATATTGGTTTAGTAATATGACATCATATTTTTCCTTCTCATATTTATGTTGTTATTGTGATTTATTTGGTCGTATTTTCATAAACTTTAGACTACATTTCTTGGAAATAAATGATTTATCCTTGAACTCATCTTACACATACTAGATGGATTCTTCTTATTGAAAATAATTCCATAGTTCTTCAAAAGACACTGCTCGCTTTCTAAGCTCAGTACCATGATGAATGTGAAAAATTTAGTGGGGATAGATCTCAATGTGATTAGGACCAACAACTTATCCTCAATCATTTTTCCAAGCACAACTAGTTATGCTTCTTGTTTTGCTACCTGACGTAAGAACTCCTCAACTTTCTCATAATCTTTCATACTCAGAGTATGAAAATTGGAATAGAGATGGAGAATATTCATCTGGTTCTTTCCCTAATAAATGGTGGATAAAACATTCTAATCCTATTTCAACATTGATGCATCTCAAATATGTGGTTGAACCTCATTGGTGATATTGAAAGTGATCAACATTAGGGCTTTTACATTTGACTTGTGGTATTTTCTTAGCTCATCAACTCTTATAGGATAGATCAACACACCAATGATGATGACCCATAATTATTGAAATTTAATAATCATTCACATCTTCACATTTCACGTGGTGAAATTTGTCCCTTTGAGAAGTTGGGCATCAGACAAGAGTAGTTTATGTGAATTTTTATTTTATTTTATTTATACAATATTTTAGAATCAGAGATGTATTTTGTTGCTTCAAAATTATTTTATGTATAAATAATTGTACCTTTTTTAAGAATGAAAACTATCATTCAAGTGGGTTTGATATGTTTATGTAGTCAGATATAAATGCTTGTGTGGGTGTTTCTCTTTGCATTCATCATCTACATCATAACCTTCATCAATATTTGTGCTAATTTTTCATGCCTTGTAATTGACATCATAGTTGAGAAGGTCTTAGAAAACTAATTCATCTACTTAAGGATTTCTAATATTTTAGAGGCCATATTATAGATCATAATAAAAATTGGTGCAATTGGTATAACTCATTCAAGTACACAACATCTACTTTACAAATTCAGATTTACCTATCTACTTCTTTGCTCTTCTTTCAACATAGTAATATCCTCCTTACACTTCCACTCTCAACTTCAATTGTATTATTTGATCTTCTTGCTATCATGCTTCTTTTCATAATTTTGACTTCCAAGCTTCTATTGCCTTTGCTCACTACAAAGCTTTTCTTCAATAAATGCCTCTAGATTTTGATGTTGGTGAGTCAACTTCAAATATCAATCAATCTCTTGGATTTGGAATTTAACTTACTTTGGCCTTTAATTCACAACTCTCCTTATGCTTCACCTCTTCTATTATGCATCAAGTTTTATAGAATTTTTGTTCCCTCTTTGATCACGTTTAGTGTCGATGAAATCTTGCTACTAATATATATATATATATATATATATATATATATATATATATATATATATATATATATATATATATATATATACCAGATGAAGGAATTGAATATTAAATGATTTATTCAACATGGGAAAATGCTATCAATATAATATAGATACTATTTATTATAGCTATAAACCTCTAACTCTTACAAAATAGTCTACTAGTCATTATGGTTAGGCTACTTAACCAATGTTAACAAGATAATTTAATAGATACCTAATAACTATGCTAATAAAAGGCCTTTAGCCTCTACAAGAGATCCTAAATATTTCACATTTTTGGGATAGATGCCACTCTTATATTGCTCAGAATGTATTGAAATTTAATGAAAGCTCTTTACTTTATTGATAGTCAAGTTAATACAACACATATACATGGTAAAATCATGTTAACTAGGACATAGCTCACTTTATAAAAATTTATAAGTTATCCAAGTTATCAAAGACATGGGAATACTCCACATCATGAAATCCAATGAACCTATAAAATGGGAGGTTAAATCAAAGCATAATGGCCTTATGGACACATAATAAAATTACCCTAAGGTTTTGAGATCTAAAGGTTTGGCAGTTGGCTCAATTCTATTAATTAGGAGCTTCAAAGGGGAAATATCAAGTTAATGGGTTTATGTTTCCATGGTCCTTAGTCATTAATCTCTATAGTTCTGAGATCATGCTAAGCATCAACATCATGATGCCCAAATCTCTCCTAGAGAATTACATGGTTCAAATTTTAAATAACCATGGTCCAAAGTCTTTGAGTTCCTATAGCCCCAAGGTCATTCCACATGGCTCAATTCAATTATCTCATATCCCTAGAGCATGTAAACATGATCATAGGTTTCAATACCATAGATAAATACTAAAAAGACTAGTGTCATCACCAAATAGATGCCTGGCATGATTACACTTGAATAAGTCTAATAGTTGAGAAAAATTTGGTAAGCAAGAGATTGACAACTTCATTAAAGATGTGACTAGGCATATATGAATCGATCAAAAATTTCCATTTGGAAAACAAAAACATATCAAATATGGTTGGTGAATTTAAATTCAAATGGGAAAAAAATAAAAAGGCTTTTATTTTCACTAACGTTGTAAAAATCATGTATTCAAAGCATAATATTTGGAAATATATTTGAAATTTAAATAAAGATAGGTCACTTTATCTTTAATCAAACATTACAATCCTAATCTCTTAAGAGATGAAAATCCCTATATTTTTATAAAAAATATGGAGTACCATCTAGATAATTTATAGAATAAGTGCATAGGTAACAAGTTCTTGAAACAGCTTCCCCAAGGTCATCATATGTCTAGCATCTTTCTTCATATTTCATTTGTATAAACATTGAATACAAAGACATTGTATTCAACAAAAGTGCATTGGAATTTATGTTTCCATACTATTCAACAATCTTGAATGTAGTAGAGTAAATAATGTTTTACTCTTCAAAAGATCATCTATCTCAAGAGGACAAACAAAATAGTCATTACTTAGAGTGAATCAAAACCATGGGGCTCTATCAAGTGACTGTAAAACTAGAGGTAATGCCTTCTATAAATTTACTTCATGATTTTTTATTTAATGGTAATTACTCTATCAACTATATAGACCTTATTTAAGGAAAACATATAATTACATATGTTTTTAAAAATTCATTTGAGAGGTACCTTAGGCTTCTAGTGCTTAATGTTTCTAATAACCAATTCCTGACTAACATATGGCTCAAGCACAACACTGTAGAATATAAATTGAAGTAATGGATATTGAAAGGCAAGAGGTTATACCCAAAGGGGAGAACTTACTTCAATAATATAATCAAATTAAATATAGGTATTAGAATAGACATGTCTCTTATAAATAGATTGAATGGATTTAGTTGTGGGAGAAAATTGACTAAATAATATGATTATTTTATTATTCAATAGCAGGTTTATATATACAATGAAATATTTTATTATCTTATAACCATATTCTATATCCAACTCCATCAAAGTGCATAACTAATGTTCCTTAGTTAGGCTAATTTCCTAACCAATGCATCTAATTTATACTACAAAATAGATCACCAAACTAACTATAATAATGTAATCTCTAATTTATGCTAATAATCCTTCCTTTATTACATTATTTTTACAAACATCATACTTCATGAGAGTGGTTCCCCCCCTTATTTCAAACATGGTAAAAAACATTTACACTCTCCATGTAGCTTTCTCACCTTTAAGGTTGCATGCCATCTTTGTGGCTTCATGGTATTGTTGATACCTTGGTATTTCCTTGCAAGATTACCATAAACCTATAAGTAATAGGAGAACATCTCTCTACTAACATCTTCAATGGTTTCTTGGATTACCACAAACCCATAAGGTATTCTATTGTAGGTTGACCATGAATCTAGAAGTGGTATAAGGTCTTGACTATTTTATACATTTTAGTGGTTTCTTGGATTTTCACAAACCCTTTTCCAAGAACCAAGTGCCACTTTAGTGCTTTTTTTCCCCATAATGTTCTTCATCAGGGGGTACCAATCTATAAAATAATGCTAAGTATTTTATTGAAAAATATAAAATGAGGAATAAGTCCCCATCACCTCCTGTAGCCTCAATACGTAATCATTTACACTAAAATATCTCACAACATAAATATTCTCCATCGCCACTGGTGATCATCCTCGGTAAAGTTGATTTAGCATAAAGTACACCATATTAAAAAAAAAGAGAAAAACACACCATGCTAAAAATAAAAAACCACATAGAATATGACCATAGCAATAATGTGACCCCATCATAGGCAACTCGCAAGAGGACACCAAATGTCCTCCAACCTCCATGTATCCTCCAACCTCTAGTATATAGCTCAAATAGCTAGATCAGTGAAGAGAATTCCTTCTCCAACACTCTCGACATATATTTTGCAAAATAGATGTCGATTACCTTGATAATGCATCTATGCACAATTTTGATTTGTGTTACAATATTTTTGAGACAATGACTCAATTGAATATTGACTCAATTTTATGATATAAATAAGAATTTACACTAGACATAAAGATGAAATTTTGGCATTTTTTATATTGAAAATACATTAACAAGTCATAACATAAACAAAGTGACCTTACTTTTAAGTATCACTTTTGACAATTTTATCAGACACTATAGACCCTAACAATATTTTTATATTTTTGACAACTCTAATGACTTGACAAAGTAATACTTTGAAACTATATATTGATCTATGATAATTAAAAAACTTAAACTAGAATATCATTAAACAAAAATAAAAACTTAAATACTAACCAAACATGGTTTTTGGACTAGATGATAGGAGACTCAATACATCATGCTAAATCTTAAAAATATTGACATAGACACATAAAATGGAAACTGTTGGCACTAAAACCAAATGTACTAGCTTTCAAAAAATTTGATCTCTACAAAAATCGATCTTGATGCTGGGCTAGAATTAGAGAATGCAATCGTAGGACAAATCAATAGTAAACACCAATTTTTAGAAATTATTTTACTTGATTGTGTCTCAACATGCTTATAATACTGTTGACACGTTATCCTCAGACTAAAACACTTTTCTCAAATATTATGTGTTGCAGTCAATTCTATCAAGGTTTTATTGAATCCATTGGGTAGAGAGATAGAGAGTATAATGGAATAAATAGAGAGTGATGATGACTCTCATTTCTTTTTAATAAGTTGGATCTATACACATTGAAGCAAAATCTCCCAATCCAAAATTTTCTCACTATATGGACATCAGATCCATATTACTTGGCAAACTACATCTAGATAGTCGTTGGATCTTTAATAACATAAGACCTATTTTAACATATCTAAATAACATCTTAGAACTCTCATTTTGGACATAATTAGGTTCTAATACCATAATGTTGGAGAATAATGATTGAATAATCTAATTATTTCATTGTTGAACAATAGGTATATATATACAATGAAAGACTCGATTATCCTATAACCATTTTCTATAGCTGACTCCACCTAATCATGTAACCATTATTCCTTAATTAGGCTAATTTCCTAACCAACACATCTAATTGATGCCATAAAAGAGATCACCAAACTAACTATAACAATGTAATATCTAATTTATGCTAAAATTGATATGATTATTTACGTGAAGGTGAAGTGGGTCCTATTGTTAGATAATTTCTTGACTTTTGTCCTAATTATTGCCCTAGGAGAGATTATTAATGATGTGGTTTTTATGTACACCATGGAACCTTAAGAGGAAACCTCTAACATTTTAGGATCTATGCATTAAAATTCTCTCCAAGGCACAAGATATAGGATATTATGTTTTATAAAAAAATTATTGGTGGAAGATGGTGAGTGAAACAATTTACATAAAATGGATAGGCTCCTCAATAGATGAATCTAAAACTAATCGACATGGGTGGACTGATTGTGGATATAAATTTTCGTGGGTAAGACAAAATGAAACTTAAAAGAGTGGGGAGGGTAAGGCATAAAAGATGACATGTGGACCAAATAAAATGAAACCTTTCTATGCTAGCTCTTGAACTAGATGTTGATAAATCAATCAAGAACCAATGTTTGTTATAAGTTGTTGTAATCATACTAATAACGAATCAATTTTAAGAGTTGAAGAAAATAATAAATATAGTAAACATAAATATATAAAATCAAAGGTTGTCATGTTAATAATTTTGTCTTTACACATATACAAGAGATAATATGATCAAAACATAAAAGGCATTCAAATTAGAAATAACAGAATATGAATAAATGTATTCAAAATATAACTCATGCACAACTAAGAGACTAAGATACAAAAATAATATAAATTCATACAATATTCATAGGTTTGGACAAGAACCAATATTTTGAGATCAAAACTAATTATAAAATATTTCGTTAGAGTTTCCTATTAATATTAATTTATAAAATTCTCCTTCCTTTAGTATCAGGAGGATACAAATATATAATCTTGAGATGGGTATGCCACATCTGTAAATATAGTCTAAATCTATATGTCATAAAATAGAACAATGTGTTAATTCTTAGTAAAGCATGCATGTCTAATGGTGTTTACCCAAAATAGAATTCCTTGACTACTATGTGTGTGTGTGTGTGTGTGTGTGTGTGTGTGTGTGTGTGTGTGTGTGTGTGTGTGTGTGTGTGTGTGTGTGTGTGTGTGTGTGTGTGTGTGTGTGTGTGTGTGTGTGTGTGTGTGTGTGTGTGCGCCAATGAATCTAGGGAGTAACAATATAGCTTAGCCAAAACATGAAAACAAATATTTATATTTAAATGGGTGTATATGTGGCACCTCTAGAAGAAGAAAATGATGGGATAATAGATGTAAAAATTGAAGTGGCTGAAATTACTATATCAACTTGAGTTATAGCTAGCATAGACATTGTCATCATAATAGCAGTGAGTATTATATGTGGTGTATATGCTAGCCTTGTCTACATTTGCATGAGTGTATATATTAGAGATCAAATAACTTGATGAGGTATTAGTGGTGCCCCTGCTATTGAAGTTGATTGCTTTGCTACCTTTATTTACAAATATAATTCATGACTAGTCCATAATTAAATATTTATAGTTTAAAAATAATTTAAATATAACTTAAACAAATGTGGGAGCTTGTGAATCAACTTATTACGTATTGCCAATGCATAATTGACCACCACTTGAAGTGTCTTAGTTCATATAATTTTGTCCCTAGAAATATTTACTACTTTATTAATCTATTCATTTGAATTATAGAGTGTGCCTTCAATTTCAGATTGAAATGTATTAGTAACAAATCAAATGAGATTATAAAAAAATGTCTTAGGAACTAATTAGCCAGTACGAGTTCTTACTTTGGTAACTCTCATATTTTTGAAAATAGATAATGTGTATCCAATTGAAACTAGACAAATTTATAAATTATCCTAGTCAATAATATTTAAGCTTGAAAAAGGTAATAAACTAATATGTCCACATAGAAATATGTTTATATCAAGCTAGTGACCAATAATGGATACACAAAATCTACACTAAGGGATCTCTTATCACACAATGGCAAAGGAGATGTTTCCAATGTCCCTAGTCAAATGCTATTTTGTGATAACCCTAACTAGGTATAATAATAATAATAATAATAATAATAATAATAATAATAATAATAATAATAATAATAATAATAATAATAATAATAATAATAATAATAATAATAATAATAATAATAATCAAACTAATGTAAAAAGTAACATGTAAGTTAATCTCATGCTCAATAATGATTGTGGCACAAAAAGGGAAGATACTAAAAATGCAAAGATAATTATATCTAATATAACATAGAAATAATCTAAGCAAGGAGATATATAATTCAATCTATTAGTCATAAAACATCTACTTATCAAAATATGAAAGGTTAAGAATATGCTTAGCTTATTGAAGTGAACTCATCATGCCTCAATCTCTCCCTTGGCTAGTGGTGCTTTGCAGGCATTATTGTGGACTTTTAAGTATCACAAGGACAAATTAGCTCTAGGCTATAAGACTTTTCTATCCATCTAAGACCTCTGCAGTACAAGTGTTACTTATCCAAGGTAAAACATAAGCAATGAAACCTCATATTTATTATATAGTAAGATTTAAGAGTATTAATGATGTGCAATTAAATCATTATTTATTTATAAATGAAGTTGATGGGGTATTTATAGCCAATGATTGACCCTAAATTCTCATAGTAAATTAATCAACATAATTGCCCTGGTTAAGTTTGTTAGGGGAGAAATAGAAATGTTATGGCTCTAATGATGTCATCTTGGACAAACAGATTCTTTAACATGTAGTAAACCTGGAACAGGGTTGCCCCATTTGACATAGTAGGAAAAAGGGTAAAAATGGGGTTTTACTTAGGTAGGGGCTATTTTGGGCAAACCATTGCTAAGGGGAGTGCATAATCAGGTGTTTAATGCTTAGGGAATTAGATAATAGTAGATTTTATTGGTTTTAAGTAATGGTATAGGGGTTAACAATCTTTCAAAGTACCAAAGGACTTCCAACCACTTTTCTAGTGCATATTTTAATGCATGCACTTAGAGAAATTTAGATTCAATGGTTTACTAAAAGTGAGAAATTATTTGTAAATAATAAAGTTTAAAAATATTGTGTGTATGCATATGCCCCACTCGAAGCTCATCACATGTCCCATATTTTTAACAAGGGATGGTGCTTCAAGAAATAACATAACAATGCATAAATCAAAACTAAATATATTTTAGTATAGATCATAAAGATAAATGAAAGGAATTAATTTAAAAATACATGCCTTTACATAACTTGTTGTTAAAGAATGGAAGTCATGTGAGACAAATGAAGAGGCATCCAATGTAGATATCATTAATAGGACTTGAAAAATAAGATAAAATTCAATTTCTTTCTAAAAATATATGTATCAAAATATCTATAAAATATAGGATAAAAGTATAAGGATTTTAGAATATCTATCGGTTTTGAAAAAGAGGTAATAAAAAAATAGTTATGAGTAAATTCTAGAATTTATCAAAAAAGAAATCATAGTTAAAAAAGTTTAAATAAAAATAAAAATAGGATTTTAAACTATTAAATTATATTTTTACTATTCTAAGGAAAAAGAGCTTTTTGAGACCCAAAATAGTGAAGGGAGAGATTATGGCCTAGAGATGAGGAGTGCGAGCCAGGGGACACATAGAAACAATTGCTAGCATGGATCAAGTATGTGATGCCTTAAGTTATTTTTGTTAATTTTTATTGGCAAATAAGGTAAATTTGAAAAATTAAGTGCTAGGACAAATCCATGTAATAGAATTTGCCTCAGGAATTTTTAGGGTAAAGGAGAAATTAGGATAGTCGATGGTTAAGTAGTGAAATGAGTCATTAATGCCTAATGCATTAATTTAAAATAGGTAAAGAATTGGTATAAAAAATGAATGGAGTCAGCTAGGCTGACTTAGTTCAGTTCATGAAGGTACCATAGGGTCATTCACTACATAACAGGTGGTTGATGTAGTTAGCTCATGAATGGACAATTACATAGGAGAGCCCTGATTTAATTATTAATATTTAAGTGGTCGACTATGTACATATTATTGGTGCAATAATGTAGGATGGTGGTCGATGTGGTTTGAATAGGTGGCTAACTTCTTATGATGTGCATAACATAGTATAATGACTTGGCTATTTATGTAATAG